>JBANCV010000838.1:0-24345 GCA_037040105.1 Amiota albilabris | reverse complement strand
ACTCACACAAAGATGGCGGCACCAGAAAATGCCCTGCCAGAAAAGTTCGGAAACTTTTAACACACACCTTGTATGTGTAAGACTCAAGTAAAATAAATACAATATATTAAATGTATAGAATCATGAATTTGTAGTGTATCTGTTCTTTAGTAAGACCGATGTTATGTGTGTCATGGGTTTTTTTTTTAATGTGTTCAAAATTTCCCATTTTCATTTTTTATATGCTTTTATTTTCTATTTCGTTTTCAATGCTTTTTGCACCCGCACGTCACGTTTCTGTTCTGTGAACGACATTAATAATCTTAAATATTGTCATTTGTTTCTTTCCGTTTGAGCATTTTTAACAAATGAATTTTTTAAATAAATTTTTTTTTAATACAAAAATACAATATTCTATGTACGAGTATGTATCATTTGTTATATATTTCAATACATACATTATTTTCTGAATTTTTATATGTTTCACATGCAGTTAGATTGGTTGATAAATGATCAATGTCCTCTTAAATGTCCACCATATTCCATGAGACTATAGCATGTAGGATAGATAGATGAAGCTATGAAAAGATTTCAATTTTTTAAGTCTCAACTTGATGAAAAGGGAAATGAATCAGACCTAACCTAACAGCCTTATAAACTTGTCAAACAAATCAAAAAGTTATATCAATTTGAATTTATAAATTTAATTCTATGACTGAATATTAACTCTTAATGATCTTGTTTTATGAAAAGTATGATATCGAAGGGGAGAAACTAAAAACATCTAGTGAGTATTTGAGATTTGGTGAAATTATAAATCAGAATACAGAACAAAATCATTTTGAGGACCAAAAACACAACCACATGTTTTAGTCATCTTCATATAGGTTCTGTCCTAAAAGTATGCAGAAATATTTCTAGAGTTCTGATCTGCGGCCAGTGCTAGATGATTTCAGTTAGAGTGTGGATATGGATCGTTTAAATTTTTGCATTGTATGCTTAGTGTTGAGAATGATGATGCTGATACAGTGGCTACAATGGGTGTTCACTATTGGTATAAGAAGTTCTGGGTGTCCAAAGTGTTAGACAATCAGACAGTTCACAATCAAACAGGGAAAAAAAATCTAAATTACCCTTTAGATTCAAGTAAAAGATTTAGCACCAATCGCATTTTTTCTACCATTTCTTGTAGATCGAATACTTGGTTTGTTGTCTTCGATGGCACCAAAATGAAATTGCTTTTAAAGTTATTGAAATTCTAAATAAATTGTGTAATTTATTTGACATACCTCACTGATATTTTCCATGAGAATGCATTGGAAAATATATATTGTATATACTCAAAATATTATACTCGTGCAATTCATGTATCTATATATAGATATATGCATATATATATGATAATATGATTTTGTATAGGACTAAACCACAGAAGCCCTTTGCATGAAAGCGAAATTTCATTAATATATGCGCAATAAATAAGTTCTATTGCAATTTACTGACAACACAATATTAATAAATCAATATACAATATGTCTGCATACATACTCATGCTTTTCTATATATATTTACATATACATATACAATACATATATGCATATGAGTATACATATAATTCTATTAAAGAATGTGTATGTACCTATGATACCTTACATGTCATTAGTTTGTTAGACGGTAAAAATATTAATGCACGCAACTGAATTCATGTGACGACATCACGCAGCTTATAATTTTGTATGCATGTCAAATACAATACAATAATGTAAACAGATAGTATATTATATACATATATAGATATATATGTATCCATGTGAATAGTATAAATAAATTTGGTACTAACATAGTGTAGTATCTACATACATATATGCTAAGATATAAAGGTTTATTATACACTCATGGTAAAAATAATAAATGCATTCTCATGTCATAACTTTAATCTCTTGATATCCATTCATGATTCATGTTTGGCAACAAAAAAAAAAAAAAAAAAAAAACAAACAAAACAAACAAAACAAACATTTAGTATAACTTCAATTAACATTTTTGAATAATAACCAGAAAGAAGGGTATTTTCAATTATGCCGAAGATGTAATACCCTTTACGAAGCACATGGTTAATGAATATGAATCAGAAACATATTGTGTCCAAGGGATTTGTATGGGAGGAACACTCCCTAGTGATCCGATTCTGCTGATTCCGACAAATGTACTGCTTTTGGTAAAAAAGAGACTTCCTGCTTTCAACTTTAGCTCTTTAGCTTAAAAACTGAGGGACTAGTTTGCGTACATACAGACAGACGGACAGACGGACATGGCTAGATCAACTCTTCTCATCATGCGGATGCAGATTATACGCATAAACTTTATGGTGTCTACGATGCTCCTTCTTTGCATTACAAATTTCATGACTAATGACTCATAATACTATTCACTATGTGAAGAGTATACAAAAACAAGAGACATAAACAAGAAATAGTAACAATTATCATCAGTAAACTAAGGACAACACAGCCAATTTTTGTTATCTGGATAATTTTCAAATTTGATCCTTATATCTACGTGTATTATAAATCTATGCAAATGACATGATTTTGTTGTTTTATACGTAATTACTACCAATATATTTTGACCACGAGTGTAGCTTCATCTATTGCATTCACAAGTTTCTATTTATCTTTGTATCTATCTATCTCTCTATCTATCCATCCATCCATCCATCCATCCATCCATCCACCCATCCATCCGTCGATCCGTCCATTTTTCTAAGTATTCTACGTGTATCTAAACAATTTTATTTTTCTATCTACACTTTCTACAAGCAACTGATGTTAATTAGCTTCACAGATGATTGAATACCTTTTTTTATATATACGAGTACGTATCTACATATGTGTGGTGCAATGCAATTAACTTTTCTACTTGTAAACTAAAGAAGAACTATGAAAATGCGTCAAAGTGCAGCGTCTACGTTAGCGTAAGCGTAAACGTAAACGTAAGCGTTAGTATCATTTTACGCTGTTCCTAGACGACGCCGCTTTATTTTATTCTATTCTATTTAATTCAATTCTATTCTATTCATATGTGGGTTGAGTGAATTGTGGTTTGGACCTTTGCCTCCACTATTCGCTTCCACTTTTCTTCATTTTCGTCTCTGTACTTTTCTCTTTGCTTTATCTGTGTTTTTGTTTTTGTTTTTGTTATTTGCACGTGTGAAGCCATACAAACCATAGAAAAAGATCTTACAATAAAGTTTCTCACTTTTATTTTTATTATAATTGAATTGTATTGTTGTAATTCACTATTGTAATATTTTGATTTTTGTTTTTGTTGTATACAACAACAATATACATTTTTTGCCATTACAGTTAAGACTCAAATTGTTGAACGATACTTTAAATGATTGCAATCATTTACAGCTGATCTCTTATCATATGGTAGACAAATCGAATGAAAAAGAAGAGATTAAGCCTAGAGTCAATAGTAGTGTTATATTGTTGATGTTTTCTAAATGATTTCGATAAAATATTCATTATTCTTATTGAAACAGATATAGAAATAACTGTACGCAATTGGGATGTACATGGTTCAAGTTTGCTAGTTTCTTTGTGAAACAAATGATCCAATATAATGATAAACATTAGTTATTTATTGTAATGCGTGCTATCGATGGGATTATATTCTGATCATTTCAAATGGTAACAAATTGAAAGTGTTTAATATATCGGAATTCCTACTAAAATATTTACCTCTGTACTACTCTTACAGTTGAACTTACCATAATACACAAAAAAGTTTCATTTATGGAGACTTTGACTTATGGATTTATTCATTTAAGCTAAAAAAAAAAATGATTGCATTACACAAATTTTTTATTTATTTCTCATCTAGATTTTTAGTTACAGTTTCTTGAAATTTACTTTTTCTTTCATCCACTTTCGGCTTATTTCTTTTATGTGTCATCTTCAAAGGCCAAACAATGCGTTTTGATGTTTCATTATAAATATTTTATATTTCACTAGCATATTTTGTATAGATGTAGATGTCGCTCTCGTTGTCATGGACTCCATAACGAGCGCTTCTTAAATCAACTTATTCATTATTCAATGTTATAAAAAATCCTTCCCTTATGTCAACAGCGAAACGAAGAGCACCCAAACTTTTTATATTTTATTTGTAACAATTATGGAAATATTCGGGTTATGGATGTTTGACTGTAGTTCGTTGGTTACTCGGCTTCTCTGCCCTTAGGGCTTTTGTTGATGGAAAAGTAAAAACTTTATAATGCAATGCCATTGTTGTTATTGTTACGATGGATGTTATTGACGTGCGTAACTGTTCTCGGATTATTTATATCCATCGAACATAATAATGAACATACAGAAGAAGTAGTAGAGGTGGAAACATTAAAAAAAATAAAATATGTATAATAGAAGTAATGCAAGAGAGAGAGAGATAGAGCGAGAGAGAGAGAGAGAGAGAGAGTTGTAAATAAAGTATGTATGTTCTTATTTGTCAAAGCGTCAATGTCAGATATCTGGAGAAGAAATTCACATGTTTCTTATGCACGCATACATAAATATGTATATACAGATACAATACACATATACACATGCACCCTATTTAACATAATTAGAATATAATAAAGCGTCTTTGTCGACGTTGTCATCGTCGTCACCGTCATCGTCATCAAATTGACAACAACAAACGACAACGCGCAAATCCGATTTATGAGTGAATACCTATGAATAGAGGACTGAAGAGGGCTACAGATACATAATACAAAATACAAAATACAGAATACAGAATACAGAATACAGAATACACTTGAATGTAGTGTGTATATTGATTGAAGGCGTATGAGGCGTATGAGTAACAACAAGAATCCACTATAGAGAAGAGGTCGCACGCAAGTTGTCTGTCTTTCGTTAGCGACATCGTGGATAACGACAGCAACAAGAAAAATTGCCAAGCACTAGAACCAAAGAAGAAGCAACAGCAACAGCAACAGCAAAAGCAACAGCAAAACCAAAAGCATAGACTCAAAGCAAAAGAACACTAAACTCAGAAGGCCACAATAATCATAATAATAATAATAATAATAATAATAATAATACTAACACTAATAACAATAACAACAACATTAGCAGCAACAGCAGCAGCAGCAAAAGTCAGAAGACCAGCAGAGAAGTCTTCTGCCTGCCTGCCTGCCTGCCTGCCAGTTTGTCATTGTAGCCAACTCACTGACGTACAAACATTTCTACCACATTGAAAACAAACCAGCAAACCGAGAACGAGAACGATGGCGATGACGATGACGACGGCAGTGACAGTGACAGCGACGCCGACGCCTTGGAAAATCATATTTTGTAAAAATTTTCTTCATTTTCAATTTTTACGCCGGCGCGAATAGGCGAATCACAAACAAGCACTTGAGGTTCGAGCATTCATCCGGTCGTTTGTTTTTAAAATTGTTAACGCAATTCGCATTCGATTCTCATAGAAATCCGGGAAAAGTGGTGATAGTAACGACAATAATGATCGCCGTGATCGCATGATTAAAAAGTGACCAAGGTGCAGTGACACTTTTTCAGTGTTAATACTCGTAATTAGTAGAGTGCGGTGCGTTCGTAATTTTAGATTTCTAAATTCCAACATTCCTCTATCCAGTATCCAATAACAAATCAGCATCGAACGAATCGCCATGAATACGTCACCGTTCAAAGTGAATGATGAAAACCCCTTGGAATTGGCACGTCTCATTGACTTGCATTTGGATGATTTACGTGATCCAAATCCCAATTGGAATGTTGCCTACTCCGAGGTGGCGGGCCGTGGAATTTTCGCCTTGCGCGATATTGAAGTCGGAGAGGTGATCTTTCGGGAGCGAGCCCTTGTCGTTGGACCAACGGCACGGAAAGGATCCATGTTGAATACCTGCGTCTGTTGCCACAAAATGTTGCCTCAAAAGGAGTTTCTGTGCAAACGCAAATGTACTTTGCCCGTTTGCGATGATTGCTCGGACAGTGAAGTGCATCGTCAGGAATGTGAACTCTTCCAACGTTGGAATCCAATGAGCTTGTATGATCCATGTGGCCAAGTGGCTGTGAATCCTCTGTCATTACGAATTCTAACCGCAATGCGTGTCTTCTTCTTGACTCCAAATCAACGTGCCCTGGTCGAAGCCATGCAAGCAAATGCCGATCGTGGCTATCGTCAGGAAATCATTAAAGCAGCACAATGCTTTCGAAAGTTCCCGACCACAGATAAAAGCTTTATGGACCAATTATTTCGCATTGTAGGTGTCTTAAATACAAATGCTTTCGAGGCTCCCTGCCGTGTGGAAGCCCATGAGACACTGTTGCGTGGCCTCTTTCCATTGACGGCGATTATGAATCACGAGTGCACACCGAATGCGAGTCATTACTTTGATGACGGCAGAATGGCGATAGTAAGAGCGGCTCGCTTTATACCAAAGGGCAAAGAGATCACAACAACATATACGAAGATACTTTGGAGTAATTTAACAAGAGGGATTTTCCTTAAAATGACCAAGAATTTTGTATGCAAATGTGAACGTTGTGATGATACTTCGGTGAGTAAGTCTACGAAGCAAATGAGGTTCAATTCCGATGGGCATTGATAGTTGTTTTCGGCTTCACTAAAATTTCAAATTTGTATATGTTAATATGCTTTGCTATTTCTGCTTTCTATGCATGGAATTTTAAGTGTTTATTTCCTCAAACATCGCATAGACTCTCCCCTTCCTTAAGCAATTGACGTCAAATGAAAATTCATAGGAAACGTAATTTTATTATACATTTTTCGACTTTGGAATATTTTTTTTTTACACTAATCGATCATTGTTTTCTTGCTTATACATTCTTTCATTCTTTCATTCATTCAACCAACCCACCAACCAACCTAACGATCAATCGCTCGGTCATATGTCAGTTGAACATCATTTGTTTAGGCAATGAGTAATCTGAAGACGAAAAAGAAAACAGATATACAATAATTTTGAGTCTTTGAGGTGTGATTGATAATCTAGAAAATTAAACTATTTTTATATACATCCTAAAGTAAATGGTATATTTAAAACAGGGTAAACTCAGGGACTCTTTAAAAAAAATATACTTTTTCAATCAATGCTATTGATCATACACTTGGACTTAACATTTTGGAAACCTATATCCATATGACTGATCACTATGTTTTTACACCGATTAATCATATCTTATATGGTTTATTTTATAGAATGTCATCATATAAAGAAGAAAAGATAATGAAAATGGTATATGAATATTAGAAGCATACAAATATGAGAAGAAGAAATCGAATGAGACCCCATAAAGAAATATAGGTCAGTCACCCCAAAGTATATATAATGCAATTACATAGTTCCCAAAAAAAAAAAAAAAAAAAAATAATAATAACCAAATGTAACCCTGCATAAATCTACGAAATACATAAAATTTTTTTGTGAAAGTTAGAACTCTGAAATTTGTTGATTTTGGGGCAGATGAACTTTGTTTGAAATTTTTGCTACACATTCGTTAAGTCCAATGTGGGAAAACTTCTTTTCGGGATCTAAATTTATTGAGTTAGTTTATAAAAAAATATTTTACCATTATTAATCATAAAAATTTTGGCGTTTCAGGGTATCTCAAAGTCTGGCCTACCCGCTTAAAACGTAAATACTTGTATTTGTTTTAATACATAATATAGTATGTAGAAAATTGTATCTCATCGATATGGCACATGTGATTTTGTTCCTGCTCAAGTTTGTTGTTTTTGTGGTTGCTTTTGAATCGGTTGCCCTAATTAGATTTAGTTTACTTGATTTGCCACCAGCAACCAAAGTGAAAACAAGACAAGACCGAAATTTAAATTTAACATTAAATTTAAATTTTGTCTAATACACAATCAAATTTTTACTTTGATGTTTATAACTTAATCAAAAACCCCATGAGGAATTACATGGTATACCTATACGTATAGTACATGTTGTATATAATTCAATATAAAAAGTATAATTTTGTCCAAAAATTCAACAGATTGGACAAATACTTTGACTATCCAGTCTAGTATATCTATATATATATATATTAGAAAAACGGAAGTTCGAATAAGTATGAAGTCGATAAACTCCGATACCTTTTTGACCGATCACCAGAAAGGTTGGTACATGTATGTATATTTTTATGGAAAAGGTTTTTAAGCTATCCACTTTGTTGTAACTCGCCACTAGATAGCGTTGCTGTGGTCACTGTCTACACTGTTGAACCGCTCGTCATAAAAATCGGTACACATAGGTATTCGCACCCCGAATATATTCTCATACTACACAATTTACTATATATAACTAACCACTAGATGGCTCTGCAGGGATATGAGTAAATATGAGTATGAGTAATCTTTCATTATTAGATATTTTACAATACATCTTTATAGCATAAAGTCCCGAAAAACGCATCGAACGATGTGATACCAATCGATCACGTTTCACTGATTCAACAAAAAGAATCGATTTAATATTAGAGGCATACAAATATGACAAGAACAAAGCCTATAAAAATCACGCACTAACGTCAGGGCGTAGTAACACGCGCCGGGCAACGCTACTAAGTGTATTATATTTTAATTACTGCAGCGAGGGAAAATGATGCTCTCAAAATTGTATCTTGTGTTGCCAGAAAGATGATTTAATTCATAAGATATTGCTTGACCATGCGTTCCCTCTTTAGCCCGATGAGAGATGATTAAAGAAATAGGTTATGCTCTGGTGAGACCCACTTTTTACGGCTTACTTGATCTTAATGTTAAAATAAGGTATTATCACTGTGGATTGGATTGATGTCTGTAAGACATAAAACTGTTCTCATATGGAAATAATCACATTGACGGCGAGGAATCTATTTAGCCTCCTCTGTCGGTCTATCTATCTTGTATCTATTTGATAGGCCTCGGAAATGCTAGATATGATTTTAGTTTTTGAACTATCAATCAGAGTTCTCCAATTACTTGTTGGTATTTTAAGTTTCCATAGCCTAATTTATTTATATAAAGAAAACTCATTTGTTTTTATGGTTATGCGAACAAAGGATGGAAAATTTTCAAAAGCCATGCAAGGTACAAACTTATAAGAAGTTAATCTGTTTTATTGTTTTATACAATAATTTATAAAAGAAAAATAGAAATATTGATATATTTGCTAATCTTTTCCATTGTTCTCAATCTTCCATTTCATTTTTTTGTCACTTTCAGGAGAATGGTACATATCTATCAGCTTTATTTTGTCGTGCTGAGGGTTGCAAGGGTCAAGTGATACCCGTACAAACGCGCACCTTGCAACCAGATTGGCGTTGCCTTCAGTGCGAGTCAGTGTTTCCTCACAGTAAAATGGCACGTTATCAGGACTTTGCTTTAAATACAATCAATAATCGCATCAATAGCAGCAGTGTCAGTGACATGATTCATTTCATTAATGAACTTTGCCCACGCTTCTGCCCACCCTCAAATTATGTACTCATCGAGGCCAAATTAAATGTGATCTGGCGCATGTCGCGAGCGAATGCAAATGCAACAACATCAGAGCCACCATATACAGACGAACAGTTGATCCATCGTGATCGCTATAAGGAGGATATACTTAGTATATTGCATAAGTTGGGCGCCGGCGAATGTACGCTCAAAAAGCTTATAACCGAGGAGATACAGTGAGAATAATGTTAAAATAAAAATATTATTATTAAAAATAATATACAACAAATATATAATATACATACATATGTATATATAGAGATATGTTTTTTTTTTTTTTCATATAAATAAATCTCAAATTTATACGGATTTCAGATACAAGATACAATGTATCTGACACATGCATCTAAGCTATTAATAAAACAACACACATTCTTTTTGTTCAAGATTTTGTGTTCTTTCAATTTCTCTTTTTCTTTTTTAGTTAATTATAAATGCAAATTGTTGTTGTTGCCAGCGAAGAACATAACAAAAATTTTATGTTTGTCCCTCAAAAAACCAACAAATTAAAAAACCAAAGAATAAAAGGCAAAGAGCTGTCATAATGTTTCGCCGTAGACAAAAGTAGGTAAATATACGTACATAAATACATTAAATAATTTCTCCTCTACTAATGAACAATAGAAATCGCATCCACAAAATATTGTACTAAAAGATATAAAACATTCACATTCAGTTTTTTAGCCCAGATGTCTGAATTGCTACAAAGAATATTTTATGTATATAGGGTGTCTCAATAAGAGTGCACCATTTCATTTAAAGGCCATTGCTCTTTCATGATTTGGTCCTTCCAAATCCCTTTTGTGCTCGGTGTCCTACTGGAAACACCGTCTTATTGTGGCCACAAGAACTTCATTATCAAGTTCCTGCAACGAATGCCGTTCACAGTCACTGCAAGTTTCCCTTAGTTTTGCTAATGGGCTTTCTTCTTTTGTGTCTCATCTTGTCACATCTTTTGAATTTTCCAGTTGTTTCTTATTGAGACACCCGATACTATTGTACGTATAATTCATTTCAAAGCTTTTTTGTTGCCTGTTTATTACTCTTTCAGTGAATGAAATAAGTGAAAGAATTTAGATGAAAGTTGACATTTTTAATATCAAGCAAATTGCTTGTTAATATATAGTCGATTTACACAAAAACCTCCTCCTAACTTTGATAACATTAACTACTTTTTAACCTTTAAATGTTTCAATTCTTTGAAAATTATAACATGTTCTCTTTAGTGAACATTTGTCTAGAAGAAAGAATATCTTAGGATGAGATAGAGAGCCTGCTCGCACTGTTACTGCTCATTGTGATGCCCGGTTGTACTACTCTTAGCTCCAGTATAGGCCAAAATTACTACCGGCTTTGTTAACCTATGAAGCCTCTTACCACCACAACGCTGCAATCCATGAGTCATCTACCGGAACAAACAATGTCTGGTGAAATCGGCGGTGTGCGTTGTCGTGAAGCCAAATCACTTTGTCTTATCTATTGGCATATTGGGGGCATTTAAGTTTCAATGCTCGGCTCAATTGCATCAATTGTTGTTGGTAACGATGTTCAGCGGTGGTTTCGTTTGGCCGGCACAGCTCATAGTATAGATCACCCCGAGCTGATCCCACCAGATGCATAGAATTACCTTCTTGCCACAAACATTCGGTTTGGCCGTTGAAGTTGATGCATGACCATGCTTACCCCGTGATTTTTTGCACTTTGGGTTGTCGTATTGGATCCACTTTTCGTCTCCCGTTCTTCGGAAGCCCTGCGGTTTCCATTAGAAGGCCATCTTAGCAATGTTGTCATCTTCTCTTCGTAAAGTTTGGCCTATCCAACTCCATTTCCGTTCCATTATTTCGGCGCTAACTGAATGACTATTGGTTAGCAGCAGCAGTTGTTCATTTGAGACCGTTCTGGGCCAGAAAACACGGCACATAATCCGTAAACATTGGAAGCGAAGGTTTGGAGTGCTCGGTATATGCGTTATGATACTAGCCATGTCTCAAAAACCATATAATAATACAGATTTTATGCTGGTGTTGAAAATTCTGAGGTTTGTTTTTAACAACAATGTTCGGGAGCGCCACTCTTTATACAGTTTATGAAATGCCGTACGCGCTTTGCATATGCGAGCAGCCACATCTGCCACTGCACCACTATCCTTCGTGATTTGGCTACCGAGGAAGCAAAATAAATTATGCACCTCTGTGAAAAACCCCATCCCCCACTTAAAAAGTCATGCGATATAGTTATTCAGAACACTTGTTGCGTTTTAAGATATTACATTAAGTTCTATGCGTCTGCCCTGTAATCTTTGGAAAATTTATTTTAGATCAACTGAGGATATCAATTATCCAGCTCCCCTACCCCCTTTACCATCAGACAACATTTATTATGTCACCAGGTTTCTGAGTGAACTCGCACTCTGAATATCTTCTTAGTCTATCGCCTATCTTTGCATTAATGAATGAAAGAAAAATTACTTGTTCTTTGTATTTATATAAAATAAATTATTTATATATTTTATTTATAAAATTTTCGCTACACTTATACACTGAAGAAAAAAAATGTTATATTTTTAAATATTATTTGGTTAAGCAAGTCTTTGTTTGTCATGTTGCTTTTTATATAAAATATAAAAAAAAAAGTTACTTATGTATTTTGATCTACAATATAAAATATTCTTTTGCTCAGTTACATACAAATATACATTGATAGATAGTAGATAAAAACATACATATATTCCAACTGTTATATCATCTATTATTATTATTTTTAAGTGACTGAATAAGTTTCTTTTACTGAGCATTTCTGAAATCTTCTTATTGACAAAATATTACTTTCTTAAATTAAGAAATTTGTTACGAAAATCAATCAATGACAACAATTTATTATTTATTATTTATTTTATAAAATCAAAAATCAATATACCCGTATATGAAGTAATGAAGTATGGCTACTTGAGGATTTTAAGAAGAAAAGTGAGTTGGAAAATTGAAATTGAAATTGAAGTTTTTATGCAAAGAAAAAAGAAAACTTAACAAGCACAGAAAAGAAGAAAGTGTTTACCATATTGTACTTAAAATTAGATTTCACTTTGGATCTTATATGAGTTCCCCATCTTAAGCTAACTTAAGGCAATATGTTCGGAATTTTTCTTCTTCTCAGCCTTTTTTAAATTATAATTTTGTATTAACGGAATTGCAAACATGACCAAACCACTAATGGCGATCATCAAGCCGGCCATGATGAATGCCGGCGAATACGAATCGGTAATATCGTACATCCAGCCTATAAAGTATAGAAATGAAAAGATTATTTAGGCAGAGCAACTTTGCATTTCTATACATACCACCAATCGGTGGTCCAATGAAACTGGCAATGCCTTGGAATAACAATAGTAGGCCAAAGGCATTTGTCAGTTTATCCAAGCCCAGTAAGTCCACGAGTATAACCGATGTTAAGCCCACATAGGCACCAATCGTAAACCCAAAGACCGCACAATAGATCGCTAATGTATTGAAATCCGAACAGAAGGGCACTAAAGCAGTTGCTATGCAATAGAATGAGAGAGAGAGTAAGTTGGTTTACTTGTACACATGATATATGATAAAAGGGGTACTTACCAATACCACATGCTGTTAGACATAAGTTGTAGACAAGCAATCGATTGACCCATGGCTTATCCGATATATATCCCAGTATTATACGTCCCACTGTATTGGCAACACCAATTGTGGCAATCAGATATTCTGCGCTATCAACATTTAGTGCTTTCGCTTGTGCAACTATATATAGATATGGCATATTGAAACCGATGCTAGTGCAGAAATTGGATATGGTAAAAACTATGAAGACCAAATCTTTTAGTAGTGAGAAATTCATCATTTCCGCAAAAGTATCGCGTGTTTCTTTGGAACAACTGATGCAGCCACAGCATTTTTCTTCTTCCTTTGTGGGTAAAAAAAGAAATTTCAATATTGCTTATAACAAATGAATTGACAATTGATACATAATTGGAAAATACCTATACTATATAAATTTTCATAATAAAAATAGTAATTCAAAAATACTGGTTGGCAAAAATAGAAAGTACAATACGAAGAAATGGTTTTGTTTTTCATGAAGACATTCGTTTGTGTCACTATTTTCATTTCCCTGCTGTTTGTATTGTGTAAGATCCATTAGAAATTAAAATTAATGCCCAACTATTTCAAAAACTTATTGTGTTCTATTCTTAGTTATTCTTGTTTTTTATAGCAAAGTATACAAGAAGATAAAGGGTATCTAAATGGAATAGGGAAAACGACCAATGCAAATTATATTTATGGGAAAGCAAAAGAAGACGATGCAAATCACACTTTTTCTGAGTGTCATAGGTGGTAACAACAGCGTGAGGCGCTGAGAAACAGTGTGGGACTTCCCCAACCGTAAAATCGCATCTAAACTGATGCAGACGAATAACATTATATTCAATGAAATTTTATATCAAAATTCATAATAAGGCAGAAGAAATAAATTCCGTAATTCTATAATTTGATAGATCCATAGCATTCTAACATTTACAGTTTCAAACTAACTCAGTTCTCACTGACCTATAATATTCATGTATTAACTTATAAATCATTTACCCTATAAGGAATCTATGTAGCTTAGTATTAGAATTGGTCAAATGCAGTAAAACTTAGAGGAGTCATTTAAATGGACATAGTTTCAAAACATGTTCCGGTATACGGATATCAAGAGATGTGGAGGTGAATAGAAAGAAAAAGGATTTTATTGGGTTATACGACAATCAAGGGTTAATAGTATTAAGTGGATTAACAAGAGACAAGAGCTTAGAGATAAAGTGGTCGAATCACACGCTATTAATTATATATAGTAATGTATATAATAATTTAAATTTAGATGCTAAGCCTTGAATGGTTTTGTCGGATCAGGCTTATATTATATGATCGATTAAATTGGAATAGTTTCAAAAAGGACAATAATAATACAAAGGATACGAATTTTTTTCATTACTCAATGGAATAAGTACATTGAAAATCTAAAATGGATTCCATAATGATTGATATAGTGATAGATATACGTAGACAGATAGATAGATAGATAGATAGATAGATGAGAAGTATTATTGAAATCTTTTTTGTTATTTCTTGTAGTCATTGATTTACGTATATTAAATCACACTATGTATATTCTTATAATTAGTATTCCATTTTGTATAATTCGAAAAGGTTTCATTGATTCTGTTGTTTGTTTTTTCCAAATATTTTGTTTGTTTTTTTCCAATTGAAGAACTCTGATCATATTGTTTATTTGTTGTGTGTAATTTGTGTGTTCGAGGGTCTCTCTTAACATATTCAAATACATATATATATAAATTGTATTCTGCTTAAATTTCGTTGTTTTTGGAAAATCCTCATGAATAATGAATGGAATTTGTCGTCGTCTTTTTTGTTTTTATTATTATTTTTGTTTAAATTTGGTTTCTTCGAGGTTCCAAAGTAAATGAAATTTTGACAATTCAGTATTTCGATTGAACGCAATACATGCGGTTGAATAAACTGAGACAATCGAATTATTCGACTCAATCCTTTATCAAATCGTTATTTTTTTGTGTTTTTATTTAGTTTTTTTTTTTTTTTTTTTTTTTGGTAATTTTTGTTTAATTGAATAGTTAAGAATGGTTCAAAAAACCATCAATGGTATATCGCCAAAGGGTACAAGACAAATAAAAGTAAATGGCTATGGTAATTGTGACGCCTTGATTGAGTTCTATGAAAATGCAGAGATTTTCATTACGGGTGGCTCTGGTATGTTCACATTGAACAATATGTTAATTGCCTTCATTGAATTATAATGACTCTTTCCTATATGTACTATAATAACTGATCATTGATTAGGGGTAGTTGGCAAAGCGCTTGTAGAGAAATTACTGCGATCATGCAATGTGCGCAAGATTTTCTTACTTCTGCGACCACGTAAGAATCTAAGCGTTGAGCAACGTCTGGAGAAATTGAAAACAGCCAAGGTAAAATGGCATTCATTCCATTGATCTATAAATAATATTTATCTACACAATATTTCTTATTTCAGGTTTTTAATGTTTTACACGAACAATGTCCTAAACAACTAGAGAAACTCATTGCAATCACTGGTGATGTTACTAGTCCTTTGCTGGGCATATCACCCGAAGCAGCTAAATCTATGGTGAATGTGTCGATTGTATTCCATTGTGCGGCTACAGTGCGTTTCGATGAACCCCTTAAGATGGCGCTAACGCTGAACGTTGGTGGTACTCATGAAGCTCTTAAGTTTGCCGAGACTTTACGGCATTTGAAGATTTTCTTGCATGTCTCGACGTTCTTTAGCAATCCATATTTGGATTATGTTGCGCCTCAAGTCTACAAGGCGCCTATGGATTGGCGTTTATGCATGCAATTACTAAGCGATTCAAAAGACGAAGAAACCATGAATGCCTTAACAAGAAAGTACGTTAGTGAACCAGCTTTACATAGAATTTACATTTTAATTGCTTCGCTCATTTCAGGATAATTATTGGCTTTCCAAATACTTATACATTTACCAAAAATCTAGCCGAGAGCTTAGTCCAGGATTATGCAATAGAAAGGAAACTGCCCGTGGCCATTTATCGGCCTTCGATTGGTAAGTAATATGCAATTCAAATTCTTAATGCCTCAGAGTACAATCAATTAAATTACTTTGGACTATAAAAAGTAAATCTGTAATTTTCTAAATTTAGTGTTATTTGCTTTACGGGAACCAGTGCCTGGTTTTGCACCCTCCCTTATGGGTGCCATGGGTCTATTCACACTTGTTGGTGCTGGCATTTTGAAAACAGTTTATCTGGCTGATGACTCCCGATTAGATATAACTCCCCAAGATGTTGGCATTAAACTAATGATGCACTATGCTTTTCATGCATATAAGTTATATCAATCTAAGTACGTCTGCACTTTAGAATCATGATAACACACTCATCTAATGCCTTTTCCAGTAAGTCCATAAAGATGCCAATGATGGCTCTACCACCGGTGTATCAATCGTCATCATGCAACCATGCACCACATGGCTTCAAACTGATGGCCTCACAAATGGACACATATAATTTGTGGCAAGATAATGCCTTCGAGAAGTCTCTTATGATTCCTGGCTGCACTTATACTTCGTCACGTCTACTCTATATGTTTCTTCTATTCACCAAGCAAATTTTACCCGCTTTAATAGTTGATTTTCTTTTAATTTTATTCGGTCGTAAACCGGTTATTATGAGCATTGTACGTAAGGCTTTCATAACGCTGGAGGTAATGCAACCCTTTATGTTCAACAATTACGAAAGTCCGGGAACATGTCAATTGGAAGAAGTGATGGAAGAATATGCTGGCACCGAATTCGATTTGAAAAAGGACTATCAAAATGTGTCCAGCAAATGGCATATGGTTGAATTATGTGTATCCATGGTGCGAAGTATACGTAGGGACTTGCTCAATGAAGATCCTAGTACTATTCGAAGAGCTCAAATCATTTTGTTAGTGTAAGTTCCCATTAAGAATATATATATTTGCTATCAAAGTTTGGAATAACTCAAATTGAATTTGGTTTCTTTACAGAAAACGTATCTTATATTTTATTGTGCGTACTTATCTGATGTATAAAATCATCAAGTGGCTATTGAATAGATACTTCTAAGAATAGTAGGCTAAGCTATGGTTTTTCGATTTTCATTTGGATAAAATATTGTAGTTAAAACAGAAAATAAAAAAAAAATTCCTTAAAAACAATTCAATAAAATGAGTTTTTTTGTCAAATATTTTCGACCAAATTTCTGTGATGAGTGCAATGAACGATTCTGCCAAGATTTAATACAACGTGGCAAGGATATAATATTTCCTAGGCGACTCATTAAATATTTGTCCCTGATTTTCTTTATTACGCGTTGCGTGGGGATCGCATTGTTTTTCGTTTTCTTTGTTATATTAACTAAAGAATATTTCAAGCGCGAAGGATTTCCTTTATTTTATAATAAATTCAAGGATTCAGATCATATTGACAATCATGTGACCTCATCATCGATGTCATATGATACAGATGGCTTGGACAGCACCAGCAAGCAAACGCCAAGTCCTTCAAATACAAATACAGAAAACTCTCCAGACATAAAATCTTTAGATGTGAAAACCTTAAATTGGTTGGCCAATCAACTAATGCAGCTTTCTAAACAAAACTTTCACGAGGACCAACAAGGAAAACCATCAGCAAACCAACCGAATACATCGGAATCAGGAATTCTTAATAAAATCGCCAGCTGGATATTTTCGTAATACAAAATTCTAATTGTTAACCTTAATAAAAGCTCACCTGATCTTGTGCTACATGTGCACTATTACGCAATGAACCATAGCGTTTTATTAAGCCATTAGAACCAGCGAGATCGTTCTTCGAACTAGCGTATTCAGGTATATTGAGCAGTGATCCCTGATAGAAGGCATCCGGTCGATACATAGTGCCGCTAGCTGATCTCTCCCGATGCGCTTCACGTAATGGAGCCAAATGTGGTTGGCTAGCAAAGATTCGTGGCAGATCTTCATTGCTAGTGCAGGCCGAAGCTGATTTGCCATTAGCAGGCACACCATCATTTGTTGCATTCTTCTATATATATGTAAGTATGTTTGTATATAAAGTGAGAAATGGAACATTTTTATTAGTATGCAATTTCATGGTATGATTGATATACAGTAAGTGGGATAAAGGATACAAATGTAAAGCTAAAGTTAGGTAAATTGTTTAATGCTTCAGAAACAGTGAGATGGAGAAATCAATAGAACTCTTGCGTGGGATACATTTACTGCTTACTTGCGACAACTGCAAGGCAGAGTCTAAAGAGAGCATCTTAGACTTGTACAACGACAATATACGCTACAAGAAGATAAAAACAATAAACCACTACGAATAATGCACATACTTGTTATTGTTATGTTAATGCACCACACCCAGACGAACTAAAAGGTTTTACTTCCGTTTAGAATCTTCAACTACTACATAAATCACTTGGAAATTATAATTACAATAATATTAATGTTAATAAGCTGATTATGAAAATCATTATGAATGATACGTACGATACTCCATTACATTTCTGCTTAATTGAATCTTTAAGAATTCTATTCATTTATCAGCAGTTTGCAAAGTAATTTATTCGGTAGCCTCATCCGACATCCGAGTATAGTCCGAGTCATGTGCCTTCTATTTATTTTATTTCTTGCAATATTCTTTGAATGATAAATGATTTAAAATAAGAAGATCTTGATATTTTTGTTGCTTGAAATGGGCAAATAAATCTTCTTCCATAAAATCCATTGTCCCAATGGACAGTCCCAGGCGTTGTGTCACTTTTACAAACATAGAACATCTGATTGGGGTTTTGAAGAATTCTTTTTAATATTCTTAATTAGCAATGTAATATTGTAATTATTATCAGTTGAAGAAACTAAATACATGGAAGTACAAATCTACCGAGTGTTATACCTATGTAAACTTACCAGATTCGGTTTAAGATTATGTCCCACACTATTTGAACGACACAGGCCGGTACTGCTGAGGCTATCATTACGCGTTTCAGGCAATTGTAAGTATTGTTGTTGTTGAAGATCCGTTTGTTTTGGCGTTTTGATGTGAATAGATTTCGCCTTTAATGGTTCCAATTCAGCTTTTGTTGTATTATTATCAATAATAGCGGATTTGCTTTTTATAGAAATCTTCCTTCTAGCTGTTTTGGGTGCTTTCAATGGTCGAAACATAGCACCAAAAATTATACAGTTCAATACAATACCACCGATTATAAGTAACGCGCCACGCCAACCATAATATTCCAATAAAAGTTTTGTAAGAGGTGCAAAGACAAATGTACCAAAACCGGAACCACAAACTGCTATGCCAGTGGCCAAGGATCGTTTGGCCTCAAAGTATTGTGTCACACTGACAATAGCAGGCAAATAGATGAGGCCGAAACCGAGACCAGTACCAAAACCAATAGTTAAGATCAGCGTAAAAACATTCTGGGCAAACATACTGATAATAATGCAAACTGCTGCAAGTATGGAACCAGCAATGGTTACCGCCCGGCAACCATAACGATTGACAAATGACGATGATATGGGACCTTAATAAGGGACAAAAACAAACGATATTAATATGTGAATTTAACTAGTGTGCGTATGTATTTGGAAATTCTTACCCGAGGCAAATGTTACGCCCACCATAATGGATGCAATCCAAGCTGTATAGCCTTTCCCTTCATTGAAATATTCGAGAAACTCATCGTAGAACAAACCAAAGGAGTAAGTCATGCCATCGGCTAAAAATTACAAAAAAAAAAACCCAGAAGAATATGTTAAACATTTATTAAAGAAATATTAATCATTTGTTAGAGTTAAATTGACAAATTGCACAATTATACAATAAATGAATGATTGATCGAGCGATCGTTCGATCGATCCATTGAAATGAATTCAATCCAATTGATGGTTAGGTTTGCATTGGCTGGAAATGTGAATTATCAGCAATGAAAGTCACCTTGTATGTCATGGTTCAATGGCTAATCAAAGTACATAATCATAAGTGCAATAGTATAATGGTACGGGCGTATTATAAAACCCAAGCCATTGAAAGCAGACAATTTCGTGAATTTCGTGTGCTCATCAAGACTGCTTTTATGCATTTTGCATAAAAAACCATCAACGAAATCATGGAAAGAAAGGTAATAAATACTATGGAAACTCTGGGCAATCAATGTCAATGGTTAAGAAGTGAATGTTAGTTAATTCATTTGTGGTCGTAGCAGCACAAGTGAAGCCAAACGTTCAGAAAGCCCAAAAGAGTCTTTGTTACACCAGAAATCGTTAATAAAATCCATGGAATGTTATTGAACGATTGCAGAATGAAAGTGCGTGAGTTGGTTGAGGCTATAGACAACATCTGAACTGAGTGGGCCCATTAAATTATGAAATGACATGACGTTTGCAACATTCGTCACCAAGTGGTTAATTGTCATGATTTCCTTGGACACAAAATATATATTTGTTATATAATATAAGATTGGCACACGATAGATAAGCGTCTTCTAAAGATTAGCAAAAAACAATTTTTATGATTATTTTTTATTATTAATTGATTTATGTCAGGAACTTGAAATGTTTCACTCGTGAAATAAAACTTCATTAAGCGAGTAAATATGTGTTTATTTGGCTGGCAAAAAAAAAATCGAATTTGTCGCAAATAGTCATAAAAATTAAATGTGTATTGTACTTATGAAGGTGCTTAGTTCCCTTACTCTTCCCATTTTATTTTCTATTCGATTTACTTTAATATATCTGATTGTTTTTGACTGTTGCCAAGGCAGGCAGCAGCAGCAACAGCAGCAGCAACATCGGTCATATACCATACGTGATATTTGAACAGAACCATATATTGTAATACAATTACATACATGCTCGTACATCATCGTACTATGGTGGTGACTTTTGTACTTACTGAACATATACGTATAAGTATAGTATGTAATAATATTGTACAATATATCAATTTTCTACTTACTGACAATGTGAATCATAAAGGATCCGAAAACAACCATCCAACCCCAGCCACCATCTGGTGGTGTGGGTAGCGGTGTGGGTGGGACTTCCTTTGCATTGCATTTGGACGTGCCATTGGAGTCCTTTGCAGTTTGAGATTTTCGGCGTACTGGAGGTCCATGCACCATTTTCCTTTTGAACTGTTCTACTCACTACTTAAAAATTACAAAATTCAATTGTTTTCTTTTTCTTTTTTGTCCTTGTTCTTATTCAAAAGCACACCTGTAAAATATATAAGAGAGAGAGAAAAAAAAAAAATGTCAAAATAATATAGAAATAAAAATTCATAAAAGAAAAACACAATTTTTAACAATCCCATCAAATTCTAAGTACCAATTAACCATTGGCAAGCTGATCCAATGTTTTATCATATTCCAAATACAATCGTCAAGAGTTTCTCTAACCCACATATCTTATGTTATCGCATAATTTTATTTAAATAGTTTATTATACTTTCAATATTTGAACAAACAAAATTTAAATCTGAATGATCCAATTTACTTAGGCATTATATTTTTTGGTTATATGATGTAGTAATGTATGTATAATAGTAACGTTCAAAAGAATATTAAGCCATAATAATAATAATATTAGCTAAAATATTCATGCCTCATAAAAGAACTCAAGAGAAAGTGAGGTTAAATAGGGAGAGTGTTTGTATTGTCTCTGATAATAGATCATAGGTATGAGCAATGTAGATTACATTGAGAAGAAGGTCAAATAGTTGTGTCACTGTTATGGATCAAAAGTCGTCAACCACTACTTTGAACCAACAGAAATTGCAGGTTTATCTTCGAAGAAATTCTTGGAATTTCTAATCAATATCACATTCCCTGAAACACTTCTGATTATGGGGTATGTTACAATAGATCTAATTGAGGCCGCAGTGACAAGGTAACAAGCTTCTGCCCTTCACCAATCATATTGATATATGTATGTATAATTGAAAGGGAATAGCTCTCAGTAGATGGCTACATAAATAAGATTCTCTTTGAAATTTTGGACCTTTATGTATGTATACATATGTGTATATGGTATGAATATATCAATGTGAAAATATGTATATATGTGACATGTAATTGTGAAGTGCATAATAATCTTAATCAAAAGTCTGTCTTTTGCCTAATGATAAGCATTTTCCTCTCGAATCGTATACGTATATATGTAAGTATGTACGTAGTACGTAGTTCACTGTAGACGTATTAAATATTCCCTGTGACATATTTAATTGCACGCATTTCACTCAAAGCAAAAATTATAAAGATGACGATGATGATGATGATGATGTGAACTTCTCTAGTTCCGCTCTCAAGTGTTTCTCTTTGTTCCTTTACTTAGTATATGATTTTTTCTCTTTTTCCTGTTTTTTGAAATGCAGAAAAACCCAGATTTAATTGTCTTTAATTGCACAAAGCAAAAAGTGCCGACACTTAAGGTTATGTCAAGTCATCAGATTTGTATTAAGTATGTAAGTACAATACTATGCTGAGGCAATGGCAGTGTCAAAAATTAAGAGGATGACAGCTTCATTCCAGTGAATGTCGGTTTAATTTGAAGTTCAGTCTTTAGTTAAAGTATATTTTCATGTTGTTCAATTAGTTGTTCATGCATAATAAAGTACTTATTAACTTCCGTCTATTCTATTCTTCAAATAATTTAATTTGCTCTATTCTTACTCTTATCCCAATTAAAAGTCTAAAGATCGTTATATGTACATACTTAGTACAAATAAGTATATTTAGATAATATTGTATCTATGTATATCAGTGAGATTTATATTTTTACACTATTGAAATAGTCTTGGATTCAACTTAAGTAATTTTTTTTTTTTATCACAGCTTTAAAGAAATTGTCGATACTCGTGTTTGATTAGTGATTAAATTTTTTGCCATGTTCTGATTTTGATACCAAAGCAAACTTAAAAACTATTATGCAATAACACATTTTCCAAACTGAAGTTGCTTTTGATTATGCATGGAAACCTTTCAGTTATCAGAGAATAATGTATGAAGTATTTTTAGTATATTGCAGACACAAGTCTGTGATAAATTCTATAGAAATAATCGCAGGATTAATTCATTTTATTGAAAACAATGTGTCGTGTGCTTAGCAGAAAGTGGTATCTAAGGTATTTATGAACTCCTTTTGGGGAGATTGTTGTGATGGAAACGTTTCAGCTGTCATGGAGTTCTGTTTATAGCGACTGCTAAACATAATTTTTTGATAACAACACGCAGTTATATTTTTTACATGGGCGCGCCAGGATCAGACCTTAATGTATATGTTCAGTTTGCTGATTTGGAGGCATTTATGCCAATATTCCAACGCTCTCTGCATATATTGTTGGACTAGATCTGCTGATTGAACTGGAGATGGTGAATTCGCAAGAACGGCAATGTCATCTGCATAAGTATCGATCAGATTATTATCATTATCCGGCTTGGGCAAATCCACAGTGTGTACAGAGTAAAGGACTGCAGAGAGGACGTTGCCTTGGATATCCCAAGAAATTCATAAGTTTTCCATAAAAAAAACTCATAATCATATAATATTATATTTGATAACTCCATATATCAATAAATCAATATGATCAGATCGATGAAATTCATGTACATACATGTATGCATCCTTTGCGAATTACATGGGAAATACTTTTACCAGTATTTGAAACCTCTGTTTCCGAAATATGTGAGAAGATATAGGATGTGTCTATACTAAAATTTGAAGCCAATAGTTAAGGCAGAAGAACAACTGATATCTTTGGATCATCGACCCGTAATTAGTTCTAAATAATAGAAATAATGAAACTTTCCCATAGTTGAGGGATTCACTTCTCATATGGACTAATCTTTTGTCTCGCATCAATGACAATTTTTTTGAACTTTATTAAATTATGCTCATTATTCTTGTAATATATACCATACACATATGTAAATATATTTTATCTTGGATTGTTTATTATTGAAATAATTACAAACAGAGGTCAAAAATAAATTTCATTTTATAAGAATTTTATCATATTAATACAATAATATTATGTTATGTATGGCTTAATGTTATGTACAAGGTGTGTGTTAAAAGTTTCCGAACTTTTCTGGCAGGGCATTTTGTGGTGCCGCCATCTTTGTGTGAGTATATGCGTTTGAAAGATACATTATTCACCGATTTTCCCTCCAAATTTCAAGAC
>JBANCV010000837.1:0-24485 GCA_037040105.1 Amiota albilabris | reverse complement strand
GATCGCGCTCAAATTTGGCTTGGTAATAAAGGAAGGTGCTACCAACTTAACAAAAAAAAAATTTACCGATTCCTTTTCAGCGGTTCATTTGAATGACATTTCCCGGGTACTTTTCATACAGAAGGTACAATATTCAACAAAAAACATCCAATTAACCATTACCTCTGTCCTCAATCGAACTTAAAAGCAGCCCGACAAACAAAAACAGTTATAATATATCTACTTCACTTCACACCAAAATCGAATTTGAGGCCCCCCACAATAAGAGGAAGCTAGTGCAATGTTCTAATTGCCAAAAATAGGGACATACCCGAAACTACTGCAACAAAGATTCGATATTTGTTAAATGCGCAGGGAAACAAAATAATCTACTGTCGAATGGACGCAACAATCAAAATAAATTGTGCTCTCTGTGGTGGAGCTCATACAGTCAACTATAAGAGCTGCGAAATCTATAAAACACTCAAAATCCAAAGGTAAAATATACTATATTGATAATCCGAATAGAGACAGAAGTTCCCTCCAACAAAACAACATTAACGGCATGAGAAATGACGATACTGCACAACTTAAAAACATGATGAGTCAGGTTTCGTACAAGATGATTTTAATAGCACTCCTGTTAAACAATCTTGACAAAAAAGGACAATAAGTTAAGAACAATTACCGGTAATGTAAATGAACTGCACAAAAATATTCTAGTGCTTCAACTATTCCTAAATGAAAATTTAATTGATGTAGCATTTGTCTCTGAAACTCATTGCAAAAATAATCACTACTTTAGCATTCCCGGATATAAATATATAGTACAAACCACTTGATGGATCAGGACATGGTAGCTCTGCTATCATTATTACAAACAATGCACGTCAAATTGAACTCATAAACTACCAGCATGCTCACATACAGTCGCCAAATTGCTACTGGAACACAAATATGGAACATTTGCAATTGCAGCTATGTATTGCTTACCTAGACACACAATCTCAACAGCTCAATTTAAGGACTAGTATAAAGAGCGTGGCCCAAGGTTCAGGAGATTTCAACGCCAAACATGTAAACTGGGGGTTAGGACTGACAAACACTAAGGGGAAAGTGCAATTCAAATGATCGGGGGGCACGAAGATACCTGACTTGATTGATTTTTGTGTATTGAAACAAAATAACAAAACATATTATTGTGCAATATAAAATTGGCTCTCGACTTAAACTATATTCTGACCACTCTCCAATTCAAATCGAATATATTGTACTTGCGCAGTAAAAAATGTTCAACCATATTGCAAAATTTATAATAGAAGAACTGATTGAATGCATACAGGGAATTTATTGGCATTACCATCATTTTAAATGTATCTCTTCGTGAAGCAGACGATATTGAAAAGACTAATACACTTGAATAACATTGTTAAGAGATACCGAGCCTTTATAGTACCTTTTTATCATATAAAGTAATTTTTTTGGCTTCTTCGATTATTACATCAAAGCATCGACAAAAAGTGAGAATTAGGCGTTCTGACTTTTCAAAGAGTTTAATTTGTTCATAAATTCAGTACATGTGATTTATTATAATACATTAGTTTTCTCAAATAATCATAAAATTATAAGCATATACAAATCAATAAGATCACGAATGCAAATTTGTATGTTATATGTAAGAAATGATTTTATTTGTTTAATTAACACATTTTCCTTATTACGATAGATTAAGCTTGTATTCTGTGCCAGCTGAATTTTATTTGACGAAGGAACAAAAAGCAAAAAAACTAATTTGCAATTTGCATCAGCCAACATAACGGATGCACATAATAGCTCGTAAACATGTTTTGACCTACGTCATCGAACATGCTCGAGTATGAGTGTGACCCGCTGCAATGTTTTCACCAATTATTTCAGCTGCAGCTGTGAAACGATGTCATAAACGAAGCAGGTCATAGAGAAATGCAAGAATTTAAACCGACAGAGGACAACTTTATTATCTCCCAATCAATAATAAACCTCATCATGATTAAGAACAATCTTCGTAAAATCTGGCAAAGGACGAGAGCTCCAAATGACAAAGCAAAAGTTAACAAAGCAATCAAAGATCTGAATTGGAAAATAAACACCTTACGAATACCATTCACCAGCCGCCACTCAATAAGTCGGACGGGATATGGGCTAGTACCATCTCTGATAAAGCTGCACTACTTGCAGACTATTATGAAAAGGCTTTTACTAACAATTAATCTAGTAGTAACCCCAACTTGAACAACAGGACTCCACCTCCGCATTACAGAATAAATAAAATTTCAGCCAACGAAGTTAAACACTGCATTGAAAAGCGCACTATCCATAAAAAAGCTGCTGGATATGACCAAACAACTGAAAAGTTACTCAAAGAGCTCCCTACAAAGACGATGATCTATACTAGAAATCTGTTTAATGTGATGTTAAGACTAAGCAATTTTCTTAGAAGGTAGCTGAAATAAGAGCTATAGCTAAATTGGCAAAGATCCTTGACGTCATTTGACATTTCACCCTCATTATCAAAAGTATTTGAACGACTACTACTTGGCAGAATTCAACCAATACTGGACGTGAATGAAATAATAATGACCACCAACTCGGATTTAGACAATTTCACTCCACGATTCAGCAATTTCATAGAGTAATACTCAAAATCTTAAGGAATCTTCACGAAAAAAATACTGTGAATTTGTTTTTTTGGAAAGAAAAAGCCTTCGACAAATTATGTAATGACGACCTACTTACAAAAATTAAGTCCGTCCTACCAAATCATCAAAAGCTATCTTGACACCCACTATTTCTACCTGAAATATAAAGATGGACCTTTTACATTAATAGAGATAAAAGCAGGAGTCCTATAGGGAAGCGTGCTTGGGCCTTTGCTGTATACTATATATACATCAGACATCTCAACTCCAGAAGACAATTCGTCAATGGTGACCTCCTTCGCTGACGATACAATTTTAATGTATTCGCACAAAAACCTAACTGAGGCAAGAACTAAAATGCAAGAAATTTTGGACGAAAAATGCAATTGGTTTGACAAATGGAAAATTAAAATAAATGAATTGAAAACGATGGAACTGAAAGTACCACGGCATGCATATTGACAGTAAACCGTTTGGAAATATCACATCAGCACCAACTTATACTGAAATTCGTGCAGCTATAGTCACTATATAACACAAAATCAAACCACTGGGAAACTTGTGCTGTACAAAAGTATAATTAAGCCTATATGGGAGTTCGGTATTCAACTATGGGGTACAGCCAAGAAACGGAACATTAATATAATACAGAGACAATAATCAAAAATACTTCGAACAATTGTTAATGCTGACTGGTATATAACAAACTACGATATACATAAGTACATCAGCTTAACAAACATACATGAGGAAATCATCAATGTCAGTGGGAGATATCATAAAACCTTAGAGCAGCATTCAAACGTAGAAATAACTGACTTTCCATCCCACGAAGTGACAAGACGTAAAAGCTTAAAAAGAAGCAGACCAGTGGACTAACTTACTTTTTATTTTTACTATTTAGTTAATTATTTTTCTTTTTTTTTTTGAACACATAATTAGCGTGTGACGTTTGGCTATGGTTGTTGAGAGGAACGTTGCGGTATGTCGCGAAAGTAGGCAGCCGTAAGTAGTACTTAAAAACTAAGCCAAAGCCATCCATTGCATTTTAAATTTGACCATTCTAAAATGTTCGATATTATCATACTGTCGTTCCTCTTCACTTCGTTAAAGTTAATGTTTTTAGACTATAAGAAACAATTGGGTTATAAAAAAAGAAAATAAAAAATTTATATAAAAATCCTCGATAATGAGGATATATATAAATCAATATAGCTTTTAAGCTATGATGATTGTTTGAAGCATAAAATTCCGTGCACTTTTCTTAAAACAAGACCATTTTGTAGACATTGTTGTAGTATACGATAGTGAATGACACAAAATATTTTTCTTTGTTCATAAGATCTGACTTTCTTACACTTCGATGTGCCTCTACCCTTAGTCTGTGTGGCGAAGTGTAAATGTATGTATAGAAGATGGATATTCGAGATCAACTTACAAGATATAACCTAACCTTACCTAATAGTTCATAGTTCAAAATTATTTATTTCTCTCTCATTGAGCCACTCAAATCTGTCATATGGTAGGTATTGTGACATAGTCCAACCATTAAAATTGTGAGCACCTAAATACATTAAAAATTCAGATGGTTTGCTAACATCATAATCCTCTATATATTTATTGTTGGCTTTCGGATAACGTTTAGAGCATTGCACCAAGCCACCTCGAATGCTTGATTGTACAAACAAGTACATGTTTAGGTCTGTCAACAGCTTAAGTTTTATTCTTGTTGACTTGAGCAAAGCATCCCAGGATGAACCTGGTGCTATATAATAATGCGCTGGATGAAGCTAATTAGCACTCTTACAATTTGCGTCTCTCTTAACTCTTCTGCTATAGACAATTTCGTTGCTAAAATTATTGTGACCAGCTGTTTGTGATGCAACTAACAGCTTCAATCTATCCCAATACACATAATTTGATTTATTCTTATTGAGTTGCATAAACCCGGAACACTTATGAATATTATTTTCAGAATTAGGTGTTGAAATTGCTGTCGGATTAGATTAGAGTTGTTTTGGTTTTAAAAAGAGCTGTTTGACCATTTTTTCATATTTTTGAAATCGACCTACTTTAACCTGACCTGAAAAGGGATTTGTTTCATCTAGTAGCTTCGGCCATAGTATGCGAGGTGCACACATGAGAGTCGTCTTTAATGTAGGATGCCATTTGGAGCTGGATGATATGGAGAGGTTCGCGTTCTATGAACAGTAACAAAACTTGCTAGAGCAGAGAATAATGTTGACTCAAATTGAGAACCTTGAGAGAGAGCCATAACGACGGATTCAGCTTGAATGCAGCGCTGATGCAAGCGTATCAGAGGTCATGTATGATAGTGGTATACCTTCTGCCCATCTAGGAAACCTGTCAATAATAGAGAGACACTAACGTATATTATTTTCCTTTGGTAATTCAATGAGGTCAAAGTGAATGCGGCAAAAATGACCATCTGGAACCTCAATATGGTTTGGCTTCAGTCGATTATGGCGATGAATTTTAGCACATTGACAATCAAGCCAATCTATCCACCATTTGATGCAATCCTGTTCAATCCCAGTCAAAATGTATTTCTCACGCATTGCTCTGATGTATTTCTTATTGACGTATGAGGTAAACTGTACACACTCTTAAACGCTAATTTAAGTAGATTCTTTGGAAGATATGGACGTACTATATTCGTAAAAACATCATAGTAAATCATCACATCGTTCATCTTGAGTCGCTGCAGTTTTAGAGAATTTTATTACTGTCGATTAGTTGCTGAAGCTCTACATCTTCACACTATAATCCTGGATAATGCGGCAGCTACAACATTATCTTCATCCTTGATATAAACTATGTCTGCATTAATTTGTGATACATACGACAGGTGACGAATCTTTCTCGGAGAAGCTTTACTATTTACGAGTTATAAATTGACGATCTCAAGCATGTATTCAAAGAACTTGATTGCGGAAAAAACATTTAACTCTCTATCGTAGGTACTATATCGTGGTGGACTATATCCATCTTTATTAATATAACCGAGATTGCTCTTACTCCAAATTGGCGCTTACTCAAATTAATAGTTTGTTTGTGTTGACGAAGTTTATTGAAAACTGCTTGTTAAGGCTCTCGATGCTGTTCAGGCGTCTCAGACATTACAGATGGACCATCAATATAAATGAATACAAAATCTAGGTCTCTAAAGATGTTGTATACATACCTCTGAAATGTTTTTGAAATAAAAGTTGACACAATTTTTGAATCATAGGCAGTGGTCTACCATCAGATACAGTTACTGCATTTAATCTTCTAAAATCGCCAAAAACTCTCCAACCACTAGACTTCTTTTCAACCAAATGGATTGGGTGCCCATGGACTCTTTGATGTACGAATAATACCTTGCTCTAAAAGAAATTTCATTTCAGCCCGAGCTCTTTTCAATTTATTACCAGCTAACTTCCTAGGTTTTTCATATATTGGAAGACCATTTATCTCAATATAATAATTGGTTTATATGCGAGGCGAGGATTGGTGAAAGGCTTAGTTATATCAATAAATTCTTGAAGTAATTCAGTATATTGGCTCTGCTTATAAATTGTTGTCAAACTACATATGTTTACTGGTTCCATTGTACCCTGTGACGATAACGATGTATTAGCATCTATTAATTGTTGTCCTCAGGTCAATGAGTAAACCATATTGCACTAAAAAATCTGTACCAATTATCGGAGTCTTAACATCAGCAATCAGAAATAACTTTAAATGTTCGATGAATTCCGAAATTAATGCTTATTAACATATTACTATAAGTATTAATTGTACTAAATACCATTTGCTGCATACAATTTAAAGGCACTTGGCGCGCTTTATCACCATATCTATTGTGGCAATGACATGTACCTTATCCTATGACTAGAATATAAACACGAATCATAACCATTATTCATGGACATGCTCATACGTGAACATGAAGAGTTTTCTCTACATTTGAATTTTCCTTCATTAGGTAAAATCCTGTGAGTAACATGGTAATTGTTTACGATGTTACATAATGTAGATACCCGCGGCTATCATAATTGCCAATTTTGGGTATTTCTTCATTTAGTAAAATCCTGTAAGCAATATGCTTATTGTGTATCATGGCCATAAATGTAGATACCATGGTTTTCATACATAGCTTATTGGTGTGTGCGTTATCTTAACTTATAACTATAACTTCAATAACATAAGCATGGACAATACATTTATAGCTGAAACCAGTTGTTGAATGCATTGAAATTAATTAGTATAGAGCAATTTCAAATTCATCAAAAAATTTTAAATTTGAAATCGAAGTTTCACAATTATATGAAATAAGCATAGAAAGAAGGGTATCTTCGACTATGCCGAGACGTAATACTCCTCACGCACCCTTAGATAACGTGTTTTGTATAGGAGCTATACGATCCAGTATTCCTAGAATATTGAGCATGGTTGATGAACAAGCATTAGAAACTTATTATGCCAAAATTTCAAGATGATAGCATAAAAAACAAAAAAGCTTTTCTAATAAGAACATGATTTTGAGTAAAATGAAAATGAAGTTAAAAATTGAACAGGGTCCCCACACAACAAATGAGTTTTTAGTATAATATCCTAAAAGTATGCAATACTGTAGAATCTCGAAAAAGTTAACCGAAATGTCCCAAAGGTAGTCAACTTTTCCGAAATATTAACTTTTCTAAGCGGTTTTTAAAATGGAAAAAGTAATAAACATGGATTTTAGAAATAACACTCTAAATTTATTTCAAAGACTTACTTTGCAACATAACTAAAAATTAACTTAAATTTACTTTGTACCGGCTGGTTTAAAGTTCACAGCCTCTACTGACCGTTTTCATGCACAAATAATATTAATTTGTTTAAAGTAGTTTAAAGAAGCAGTCAACTTTTTTTTTTTTTTTTTTTGTAATAGTTATTGTACATTTTTGTGGTTTTCATACCATTTTATCAATCTATTGACACTTTCAACTGCTTCTGATAAACTCACTTTCGTTTGCTCAATATCTTCCTCGATAATTGTTCGTCGGTATCATTATCAGACACTTTGAAATCTTCGTTATCTTGCGTTATTTTATCCTTGTTCCAACTTTCAACTTCATCATTGCTAATGGCAACAGTCTGGAAGAATATCGTTGGTAAGCCCTATTTGATTTAATCGATTTATAACGAGATGTCATATCGTATTGATCACTATCCCACTTTTTTATTTTATTCCACGCCTTTGCAAGAACAGCTTGCGGTAATTCATCGCACAATCGCAACAATGTTGCATAACAATTAACTTCGATATCATAAATTGACGATTATCTTGTCTTGACTTTTCGTTTGCTGCGACGAAATTTTATCAGAAATAGTCCAGATTCATCTGCGTTATAGGTATAGTTGCGAGTCGGATATGTCCATTTCATCCATTTTTTTCCGTAAATTATGAATGAAAGATGTTATTTCCGCCCTATCGGAAGCAAGCCAACCATCACTTGCATTGAATTTTTGTTAGAGGGAGCAGTATGATGAATTTGTGCCTAGTTCTAGATTGCATACTTACGCTGTCGTTGGCTTAAGAACGTTTTATACAATTTTGCATCAAGATCAGCATATTCTGGTGTATGAACTGTTTACGTATGTGTTCGCCACTGACTCAAAAATTTCATGACGTTTTTTCTTTATTTTTGAGATTGCTACTTTAGATAATAATAAAACTCCAAGCGATTTCTGTGAATACCTTGATCAATTTTTTTTTAAAGTTTCAATTTTTTTTTGTACCTATATATTTAATATTTAGTGCCTTTGGATCATAACATTGTTATAACTTTACACTTTGAACTTCATAATTAAGAAGTGATTTGAGTACGTAGTTATGGTCTACCACTTTACTCAGTGCATTATTCTGTATGTTGATGTCCTCTACCACCTGTACATAAATAGGTGGTGGCTTTTTAGGGTTTTGAGGCTGTTTGCTGTCATTGACTGAACTTTGAGGGTTAGAATTATTACTGTTCTGTTGCTCGCAGTTTGCATCGTCTTCGCGTGCTAATAGTTCAAATATGTTTTGTGTATTTGTTGTGATTTGACCAATGACGCTATCGATGCATGCGTGAAAGATATGACATTCGAATATTTTGTATTATATATATATTTATATGAATGGTACCCTTTGTCACAAAATGTCCACAAGATTTTTAATATTAATAATAATTTGTGCTTAGTTGCTTCACACGCAGGCAACAAATTATATAAAATTGGCAAGCCTTTTCAGAAAAAATAGTTGATTAAATAATCGAACTGATTTTTTTTTATAGAGCTATGGACTTTTCCGATCAGTTACGAGGGTTGCTACTTAAGTTTTAAGACAGACAAATAATAGCAAATATGTATCATCGAAAATGGTTTTATTGGTTTTCAAAATATACTCCTTGAAGATAAATACACTTTTGCATGCGATTGAACCGATTTTCGAAGCACTTTTTCCACTCGGAACGAGGTAATTCCAAAACATGTATTTTTAATGCATCAACCGCTTCAGGCGTCGAAAAACATTGGGCTCGCATTTTATTTTTGGTGTGCGGAAATAAAAAGAAGTCATTGGGTGCCAAATCTGGATTATAGGGCGGATGACCCATCAATTCGACGTTTTGAATGTTTAAAAAGTCACTTGTTTGAGCAGATGCGTGAGAGCTCGCATTCTAGTGGTGGAGAATGATTCGTCTTCTGTGGTTGATTTTTCTTATTTCTTCGAACACTTCAACATGGAATTAACTGCTCTACGTTTCTCTAACGGCGCGGTGGCGACATGTTCGGTTACTCAAAAAAAACAGGCGATCATTTGCTTCGAAGTGCTTCGTGCGCGAACAACTTTTGTTTGATTTGACTCCTTTTGAAAGACCCATACAGTCGACTGCTAAGCTGTCAGGCTCATATGCATAGATCTATGATTCATCACCTGTCATGGCTGGTTAGCCAGGCTATGTGTCATCGATCTGAAGAGGTAGTAATCAGATGGAGCAATGTCTGGACGTCTTTTGAAACACCGCGATTGAATTTTTCCAACATTTCTTTGCATCAATCGACACGAACTTGTTTTTGCACGATTGTCAAATTATGAGGTATCCAACGCGAACAATTCTTTTTGACGGCAAAATGTTCATGCAATATTGAATGTATTGAAGTGGAACTAATGTGCAAATATGTCACATGACGATCTTGCATTATCAGTTCATGCGTTGCATCGATGTTTTGTAGCACAACAACCGATTTTGGACGACCTTCACGAAATTCGTGGACAAAACTACGAATTCAGCAAACCAGGGAAACACGGTGGCCCTGGATGGTGCTTCATCACGAAAAGTCGATTCGAGTTGATCAGCACCCTCTTGTTGAGTTATTCCACGTCGAAAATCATAAAAAATCATTGCACGAAAATGTTCACGATTTAATTCCATTTTTAAGCCGAAACGAATTTTTCAAGTCACTATAAACAAAGCAAATGGTACTCGTGTGACAAAAAGTTCTGAGTACATTTATATGTATCATTAAAAACGACAAGCTTTACGATACCAATGTCATATTTCACATATAAACATTGGTGTTGCCATATCTCAAGACTTAACCATTAACCTACGTTACTATGCTTGTTAATATACAGTTGCTGGGTAATACGCACAAGCTTTCAAGTACAGTTAAGGTTACTTTATATCAAAAATCATTGAATCAAAGAAGTCGGAATAGTAATGTTAATGAACTTAGAAATTGAAGCCAAGATTAATTTCTGATAATTAATATAATATTATTTATGTAGTATAAATAAATATGTAATGTATTTCTGTAGGGCATGCTGGTTCAATACTTTCATGTACATTAATTTAAAAAGCTCTTGCGTTTATATTAATTTTTTTGTTTTCCGATCTGTTGTAGGCTGGAGCATTCACAAACCTCATTACAAATTCTCGATAATGTTTCAAATCGATATTATCGAGAAGCTGTGCCCATATCAACGCAATCAAGCAAAGCTAATTTTAAAGAAAAAGAACACAGTATTCTGCGTCATCTACACAATGATATAATACATGGTGACATCAATATAATAGCTGGTGATCACAATGTTGCCAGAAGAGTAAGAAATGGTGTCATTGATGGCGGTACTGGCGATGATGGCTGTTCAACAACAACAATAAATGAGTTGACGTTAACACATTTGATTGGTGATGATGTGGATATTGGTCAAGTAGACGGTAGCGTATTGGATGGCATCCCAATACAAATAGTTAATGGTTGCGATATGGCCTGCCAAACTAGGTAAGAAAACAAAGCAGTACTTTAGCTTCAATTTACTAAAGCTTATATGCCATTTGAAAAATTGTAAAAATAATTGAAGAAAATATTCAGCTTATAGCCAATTGTCCCCCATGGATTGTTTTTGTTGACGAAAGGGCTAGGGCCTATTTGCAAGCTGAATTAACAAGGCTATTTGCTTATTTAACATAAAACTAAGTATACGTATAAAATTGAACATTTTGTAAAGAACCGGACAATTATTAGTTATTTATTTGTTTACTTTACAGACCTAAAATAATCTCAAACTATACTTAGTTAAAAAGATGTAGCTACAAAGGATATAAACTTACTTAGGTGCTACGTTGCTAAAAGTAAATTACTTAAAAGATAATAGGTCGGAACAAAGTAAACATTTTACACGTAGATGGTTAATAGGTTTAAATAGCTTAGTGGATTTAAGGAAGTTAACTAAGCGAATGCTTTATTTAATGATATGCAAAAGAGAATGGTTAGATGGTTTGTTATGGGGAAGTATTGCTTCATGTTGGCGGAGAAATGAGTACAATTTGAGAGAATATAATTGTGATTAAGAGTGTTTGAAACGCAAATGTGACAAGATGGGGTTGGGAATCTATTGAAAAGGTAATTGTGGGTTATATTAGTGTATCCAAGATGCAACTGTACTAATATGAACACGGCACGGAGAGATCATTTGTTGTGATGTGAGGTCATGATATAATCATAAATGATGCATTTATTTGCGTTGATAGATTTCAACTATTGGTTTCAATTGTTCCGTGAAAGTTTGTTTAAGGTATGTCTGTGGAAATAAAAGTCATAGTTGACAATCACGGGATAGATAAATAACGGTGGATTTGGAAGATATTTCAGCCATTTCGTTGCTTGGAATTCCACAGTGTCCGGAAGGGTATTACAAATTTTTTCAAAATTTTTTGTGAACACATAATTATATTAGAAATTTGTTTTTATACTCCCATTCAAAATTTCAGTTTATTATATTATAAATAGGACATTTAGTTTTTAATATTAGACTTAGGAAGTTTACTTTTAATGTAAAGTTTTTTCTTTTTTCCAATTTTCCTTACCGTTTCTAATTTCTCTTAAGACGTAACAAATCGATTCATAGTTTTAATGTTAGTAAATCTAACTAATTCTCTATAAAAAAATATACAAAAATAAGATTCAAGATTGGCTTTGGCTGAATTTGGTTACAAGAGTGGAATAACTACTTAATTTGTATTGATGCGGAATGTGGCTATTTAAAATAAGGTTGGATAAGTTGATTAGACGAGCTTGGACGAGGAAAGGAAGGTGGCTTAACATGGTATAATTAGTTCTGTCTAGACCGGAGGTTTTACCTTTAAGATTCGAAAGAACGGTATTGAGTTCGATGATGGATATATTAATATCTGTACGGAAGAGGAAGGAGGGAAGTTAATTGTATTAGTACAAAAAAAAAGTTCTGAATGGATGAATCAGCACACCAGTGGATTCAGAATTCTTGGAAATGAGCAATCTGCCGGATAGAGAAAATTGAGATGGGAGAGTCTTGATACAATGGATCGAATGCATCTAAGTACCGCAAAGTTTTCTAATGTTAGACCAGATGAGCGTGGTTGGGGTTGAAGGATTAATAATAGAGGTAAAGTTAAATAAGCGTACACGGTTAGATTTTTGTAATCCTCGTTTGAAAATTGCATTATCATTTCTGTAGTTTAGAATGTTTGTGGAATATATGTTACGTTTGAGTATCTTCTAGCAAGTATCTTTCATGGCTTTTAAATTTGTGAGTTAAGGGTTCCACCATTGAACAGAATTTTTGCGGTGTGGTTTGGTGGAGGATTGAAATTTTAGTGGATTCACTTATGATTTTGGACAGGTTGGCAGCTTCTTTGCTAACATTGTAACGAATTGACCGGCGGATGCAGGACAGGGTAGCTGACTCGGCGTATAAATTCCAGTTGGCAGGGTCAACTGTTAAAGCGGCTACATATGATAGTTGCGATCGAAAGATTAGCAAAGACGTTTTGCAGATTATCTAGAGAGAAATTTTGGCTTGGAAGTATATAAGAGGAGACAATGGAGAAAGAAATTTAAGAGTGAGATTTGAATAGGAAGAGTATTGAAGATAGATCATATATTTAATTAGGATTGGAAAGTTAATATGAGCATGAAGATGAGTGCAAGATGCAAGTCGATAATTTTGGAGTTGTGTTTTTTTTATTAATAATTGTAACTGAACATAATTATGAAGATAACCGTTCATATTCCATTGAAGGATTTTAAGTACTGATCTTATAAAAAGTAAAAGAAAGAATGGTATTGTAGTATGGAAGTAGTATTAAATGTAGTATAAAAGTAACATTATTGTAACAAATGAGCATAAGTTTAGGTATAAGTATAGACAACGCAAAAATATAATGACAATGACATGGATGAAGATATTAATGCTGGCAGCGACGCAGGAAAACGTTTGGGCATGCAAGCTGAGGCTAAACAAGTAATTATGCAATCTAAGCTCAAAGAGAAAGAATTAAAATTGCACAGAAGTGAAAATGAGGCTGAGCAAGTGCTCATGAAAGCCAAACTTAAAGAGTTGTTGTTGCTCAAAGAGAATGAAGTGTCAAAATAACAGAGATTCATTCAAAGCTCTAACAAATTTTGTTCGCGACAGAAATTGCAAGATATTTTGTACAACTATTTGGAAAAAGGGAGAGTCAGTGAATCTGAGTTTGCATCGCAAAAAGTTTTGGTGGGAAAGAAAACTGGGGATTAAGGAATGTGTGTTGATTTTCGTAATTTGAACAAGCATGCAAACAAACATAATTATCCCATTTCGGTAATTGATGATCTCTTAGAAAGGTAAGGAAACAAAACTTATTCACAAAGTTAGATCTTAAAAATTTATTTTTCATGTTTATATGAACGAGGATTCAATATGAATTCAGGCGTATGCCATTTGGGTTTACAAATGTTTCCTCTATTTTCCAAATGTTTATTCATTAAGTTTTCGCGGATTTAATACCAGAAGGAAGTAATAGTAAACTTAGATTACATTATGGTAGCTACAGATAATGTTACAGATCATTTACAAATTTTGAGAAAAGTTTTTAAAATGTTGGTCGAAAGGAAATTGGAGTTACGTTAAGACAAATGTCAATTGCGTGCGGGGTCAACGTTTTTCGACGCCTGAAGAAGCGGTTGATGCGATCAAAAAACATGTTTTGGAGATACCTTATTCTGAGTGCAAAAGTGTATTGCTCTTCAAGAAGAATATTTTGAAAACAATAAAGTCATTTTCGATGATACATATTTGTTATTATTTGTCTAATTCAAGACTTAAAAAGCAACCCTCGTACATCCATTTGAAAATTTTTATCAACTTCTAAAATAATGCCGGCCTTATGTATGCTATTAGTAATGTTACTTTTGCAACTGTTCTTTTTTTATTATTATTATCCCTTTGCTATTTTATTTACTTTCACTTGTTGTTGCGATGCCAGTACCCATCATTTTTCTTTCCTTTGTTTAAAAAAATCATTACCTAACACTACAGGATATCCCATAGACACATCAGCAACCATCATCAATTCAACTGGTACATTTTTATTAGAAATCTGAACACAACTTATATTTCTTCCATATATTTAACCATTCAATTTGCTTTAATTTATTCCAACATAATTTTGATGCTCAAGAGAAAAAACGTTCTACAAATCACAAGCCAAATTATGAGAAACCAACAGCACCAGGAAACATCATTGAACTCATCTCCGGCTCATTGGGCAATATATTACAACAAATTAAATTATGACCCAATTCTCCACTCAGATAATATCAAAAATCACAGAAATGATAGATACCTTACTTTCCTCATTATCATTATGCAAATAAGTCTCAAAATGGCTATTTGGAATGCTAACGGCCTATGTAAAAGTAGGCCAGAAGTGGAACATTAAGAGAAACTACATAAATGTTCTATTCATTGCGGAAAGTCATTGTTATCATCCGTCATACTTCAACATAAGAGGCTACAACCTGATCTTGTTAAATCATCCTAGTGGAAGAGCTCGAGCCGGTGCAGCTATTCTCATTAAAACTAGAACAATATCAGTAGATGACTATCTTCCTGGCTACAATGTGCTCTGGTCTCTGTTTATAGTCCGATTGGTAATATAACAATAGCTGCTGTTTACATTCTTCCAGGAAACTCGGTCTCGAATTTATGTTCGAGAACATCTTCAGTGGATTCGGCTCCAAATTCATAGTTGGTAATGACTTCAACGCCAAGAACACATGGTAGGGCTCCAGAATTAACAACCCGAAAAGAACTGCCCTTCTTCGCTGCATATAGAGAATAAATTCAGAAACCCATTCTTCAGGTCAGCCAATATCTGGCCAACTGACCCGCAAAAGGTACCTAATGTTCTGGATTTTCCCATTTCTAGATGTATCGCCCCGGTTAAACTGGAAGGCTCATATCAAACGTAATCGTCAACAGCTGGCATTTAAAACAAGCAAAATGTCCTGACTTCTTCTTAAGCACAACTCAAAACTGTCTCTGCGTAACAAACTACTCCTTTACAAGACAGTTCTGGATATATGGAATACACCTATGGGGCTATGCTTCAAACTCCAACATTGAGATACTCCAGAGATTTCAATCGAAGCTTCTCCATAGACTGGCAAATGTTCCATGGTATGTTAAGAATACAACCATAAACAGAGATCTTCTTGTTTCATGGATTAAAGACGAAATTGGCAGATTCACCAGAAAATACTTATACTGTGATATTGTTTTTTAGTCTTATATTTTGTCATTTACTTATGGTTATATTGTGTTATTGATTTTACATTTATTTGTTATAAAAAAAAAGTAATCTTTTTTAAAGTTAAGTATTATTATTATTTTGTTTAATTTGCTGAAAAATGTGCGAAATCTTAATACGCAAAACAAGCTCCATTCCGGCATTTGGGATTGCAGCATTCTGCCGCTAAATGTACCTTGCCCGGCATTACCACTACATGTTTTGATGGCACCTTCAAGCGAGCCAGTACTGCTGAGCACATGAACCTAATTACGACTTGGCTGCTTCTGTTAACATTGCTCGATTTCTTTGAAGACTAGCAGCATTTTCCCTTTTGACTTATAAGTCTTCAACTTAGCTTGTGTCCGTAGCTGGAAGTTGGAAATGCCATAATCCATCAAATCACCTTCACTCAATTCCAGGCAGTTCCACAGAATAATTTTATCGTTGAAGTCATCATCGAGATTTTCATTGTTTTTCCATTTTCACTCTTCGAATTTACGGCGCAGCATTATATTATCCTCTTTTACACCGAATATATGTTCATATCTTCAATTTCACGGATAAGATTTTCGACACATATTTCGAGCTAGTGAGGTTTCAAGTGGAGCCACAATTTTGCTCTCCCTTCCAAATTGCCAGAAATCAATGCAGGCATATTCCTATCTGACACTTCGTTAGTCTTCCTGAAACTTTTTTTCAGTTGCACATACCACATTTTGAAATCACCTCCGCCATTGTAGGAAGGCAAAAGCTCTTTCAATATGTTAAATGAAACATCCATTTCATTATTTCTAATATTCAGTTTGGATTTTGAGTATGTTTTTTCCAGTTCGCGTTTTAGAGGTTTATTTCTGTTACCAGAAGATTGTATTCTCTTTCGTCTATTTATCTTTTTTGTCCTCATAACTAACTTTTTGGTGATGCACTCATTAATAAGAGCGCTCTCTGTCCCACAAAAGACTTTTCCACATTGCTTTACGTTTTCGTTCGTTGTTAGTTTTGCAGACATAGCTTCGACCTTGCAGTTCCATTGTCCGTTATAGTTCGTTGTCTTAATATCATCATTTAACATTGTTAGTTTTTGAACTTCGCGGTTCTCCTTTACATTTTCATTAGCCAAACTCATACCATTGGCAAGACAAATTTCCAATAAATTCATTATAAAAAAAACTAATTTGGCAATCCAACTTCTGAATTTGTAGGCGCTATTAGCTTTGGTTGCAAGGCGAAGACTGACTTTTATTCTTTTCATACTCTTCGCATGAGTGAGTAGTATTATAAATTTGTTATGAAGTTTATAATACACAGAAGGAGACATCGCAAACCACATCAAGTATATATATTTGTGATCAGCTCGATGAGACGAGTTGATTTAGCCATGTCCGTCTGTCTGTCTGTGCGTCTGTAAACTAGTCCTTCAGTTTTTGTATTGTATGATAGGTTTTTTGTTCAGGAACTTATACTTCTTGTATTCTGAATGATCTAATTGATGCTTCGAATGAGCCTCTCTACTTGAACAGAGCATGAAAACGTTGGTCTCGAACTTGATCGAAACATGCTCACAATAAAGAAGTTCGAGCCAGATCGAGTCAAACCAAGTGAAATGTTTTAGTTCAAGTAAACGCACAAAGGTATTTATGTAGATTATATATAAGTATTTGGCACTGCTATTTTTATGAAAATATTATTTATTTAAAACGATAGTAGATTAGAGGCACTGAACTCACAGAATTATTTATTCGTTTATTATTATTAAAGTATTTGTAAGAAAAGGGACTAAAGTGTTATACATTTCTTTGAATGAATTCTGATTGACTTAATTCTAAGAATAAAATTATATATAGTAATATAAATGATTATATTTTATAGTTTGATTTATTAAAATGTTTATAAAATGAGTTTTGGAACAGCAAGCTATTAACTGCTCCTGGTCCAAGTCTATTGCGTTTTTCTATTTTTATATTGGCAACTAAAAAAAATGAACTCTCAGATGCTGCACTGCTAGCTACTTCAAAGTGAATATCCATTGCTAATGTCAATAAATAAGGATATTTGTTTTTATTATGCTTCCATAAAATTAAAGTTTTCAGACATATCTACTTTTTCTGTGCAATATGTTTCCATTTCATCTTCAGGCATTTCTATAGTTTTTGAGGTAGATTGTAGCATTAAATTTAGTAACTTGAATGAAAGTTACTTTGACCTGAGTTAAAATCTAAAGAAAAATTCGGTTTCGAAATAGATGACGGTTTGGTCGGAGATATGGAATATGCAAATTATATGCATACAAGAGTAGATCATAGCTAATGTGTGAAAAGCAACATGAACAGAAGAAAACAGTTCGATCATACATGTTCATTGCGGATAGCATGTTCGATCTTTGCTTGTTTCTAAGCAAAAAAGCACGATCATTTATGATTATCTACCATGCGGTTCGAACTGAATTTTCTTTAGAGCTGATGCTCAATCGATCGCTTCTTTTCATTCAACCAAAGTAGTAAAATCATACTGAATACGAGTCAATGTTCAAGTGCGATTGAACATTTAACACTCGTTACAGCTCTGTGGTTTGTAGTTGATCAATAAGCCTTTGAAACTCAGCGTCAATTATGGTTTTTGACATTGTTGTTGATTCAGTGGGACTGCCGCACATTTTTAAATTTCAATGAATTCTAAGAAACTCGATTTAAGTGAGTGCTGTATCCAATGGAAAATTAACATTAAAGTTCCCAACTAAAATCATATCTGTATTCTAACTTATTCTATCGCAGGTTAAATCCTATTGAGGTATAGTTTGTCTCTTTTTAATGAAACTAAAATGTATACATTACGAGCATGACTATAATTCACAATGGCTTGGTCACAGCAAATTTCAATTGATTCTACTAGTGTATTTTCGTCACACCAAAAAACGATATATATATATATACATATAGTCTACCTCATTCTCTCGCTGGTTAAATCCTGTTGACGAATAGTTTGTTTTATACTAATGTGTCTGACTTCTTCCAACATTCTCCAAAATATTTGAGATAATATTTTTGACTAGACCGGTTAATGACCATTTACTGGTCGCTCCCTTTGAAAATGACACTGCCATTCTTTCGAATTCATCATATTCTGTTGAATCAGCTGAACTAGTCCAACAATATTTGCAGAGATTTAACGGCTGGACCAAGCATTGGAATATTGGCATAAATGCCTCCAAATCAGCGAACTGTACATTTACATTAAGGTGCAATTCTTGTCCAGTAATTCAACTTAACTCTGGCATCATACCACAGGTTGACCAAGTTCGATACCTTGGTTTGATCCTGGACAAACGTCTTTCTTGGCACGCCCATCTAAAAAATATCACTGAATGTTGTTAACATAAATACAAAAAAAAAAAAAATGGACTGGCTCCTGCGTGCAAAAAGTAACCTCCGTATCAACAATAAACTGCTTATATACAGACAAGTAGTAGCACCCGTCTGGCTATATAGCATCCAAATCAGTGGGAGGACAGCCCCATAGCCCACCATGGTTCATCAGAAACTCGACCTTACATCGTGACTTGAAAATGCCATCGATACTTAAGCAAATAAATTTATACCAGCCGCTATAAAGATCGACTCCTTTAACACCAAAAATCCTTAGCAAGGGCCCTTATACACAAGAAAACTCCACGACGGTTAAAACGACTTCACCGCAACGACCTCCCCAATAGGAGTTCGTAAATTCTTTAGATGTAAAATTCTTCGAAGCACAATTGATAGAAACCTTCGGGTTGATTTGACGTTTATTTAAATAAAGTGAAAAAAAAAAAAAAATAATGTGACTGAAATTTTTATATACTACGAATTTAAAGTCAGCGATTGGTTCTGCTGAACGCGCCCATTTATTTGAACAATGTTGCTTTAAGCAAGCGAACAAAAGAAAGTTGAAATACTAATTAAAAAACATATATAAAAGAACACAACATACGAAATAAAGAGCAAGAATTTGCTTAATACTATTATGTTATTAACATTTGAATGTAAACTATATAAAATGACTTAACATCGGCTCCCTTAAATGGCCGAAGGGCTTCAAACAATTAGTAATGGTGCAAGTCTGTGAACAGCCCGTTTGAAACAAAATTACTTGGTTTTGACCACTGCAACTCGAAGCTTTCCATCAGATCCTGAAATAGTTTCAATAATTACACCAATTAACCAGAATGGAGGTGGCAGGCCTTCTTCATGAATAACCATTACTAGCCAACTTTAAGATGGCCTGACTCCTTGTTCCATTTTAGGCGTTCTTGCAAACCCAGGAGGAAGTCATGTGACCAGACTCTCCAGAAGTGTTTCTACTGTCATCCACTATCGTCCGCGAATTATTTGCCTCCAGTTGATACATAAAGTCCTATGGAACGCGATTAGCAACCATTAAATTTGTTGCATTGTCGGAGTACATTTTCTCAATGGGACCACGTCGACAAATTAATCTGGATAAACACAAAATAAAAGTATTAGCAGAAAGATCTTTGATTGGCTCTAAACGCACAGCTTTCGGCGCAAAGTAACTATATAGGTTGTATATGTTGCTTCCCGCAATGAACTCATTTTTTACAATTGTGCTATACTCGCGACGTGCGTTCGTTAGCCAAATTATTTGCATGACAATTTGTGCTATGTAAAAAGCAATACGGAAATTTGACATTGGTTGCAAAAGGAGCGTGGAATAAGCATCCACCTTCTCTCAACAATGTTATAGTTTTACTCCCACATATTTGAACACAGATAAATTGATTTAATTTTGATACGATAGTTGTATGTTTAATGACTTCTGAAATTTTTTAATTTCATCTGCAAAAGCATCCTTTTGTACAGCTTCAACAATTGTCAGAAAAGCACATCCTAACTCTTAAGCTGATGATTCAACAGATGATCACCGCCACCCTTTGTGTAGGCAAATCAGATTAGACATTTGTGATACTGAGATGTTAAATTATTTTGCTTCGCTAAAAAATAAACTAACGTATTCGAAGTTTTATTTAAATAGTGTACACCGAACGAGTGTTTCGGGTTCTGTGACTGTTCTCTTTCTGTCGTGATATTCGGCAATCCATTGTTTTATTTTATATTTCCTATAAAATCTGCTGAGTCTAATGAAGGAAGTACAAAACAGTTGTCGCATTCGCATATGTAATCAGCTGATCAGTGCTGCCAGGTGTACTCGATAATTTTCCAGTTCTGGAAAAGCATAACTTCATAGTGCTGCCAGGTTTTCTCCAAAGATCGTTAAAAAGTTGAATATATTTTTAAAAGGAAATGGCGATAAATCGGATAGTAAAGAATATAGTGCAAGGAGACAAATTCCCAGTACAGGTGGCTTTGGGGATGAGCAAGCGGGCTCCCGGTCACTGATATCCAGTGACCGCAATGCTATTAAATTGGCGAACGTGCCCTCCATATCAGCAAATGCTGTAAGTAAAACTGCACCAACAGTCAACGTATTAAGACGGTCACCCGCTCCACAACAAACTGCTTGGGAGGAGACGTGTGAGAAGGAGGCATCCTCATTGTTTAAGATGGGATCAACGGGATGTCCGATGGTGATGGTCACAGATGCAACAGATGCAAGTAAAGTGGCAGCGCTAGTGCAGGAGCTAGCCAAACTAACGCTGGTTAGACGAAGGAGGAAGCCTTTCTGAGGATAATGTTCTGCCGGCGAACAAAATATGAATCCTACAGGAGATGGACCGTAAATTCAATGAGCTCACAACCTTAATGGAGGCAAAATAGAACGTAAAAGAAAGTAACGGCAAAAGGAGAAGGGAAAATGTACGGTGAAACAACAGCGCATACGTCCGGATGCTATTGTTATCTCGAAGTAAAGTGAGGCAACCTACGCAGACATGCTAAAGCTGATCAAACAGCAACTCGAAAACGAAAACGGGGAAAGGTGCACTTCTACTGGAGCTTAAAGGTGGAACCAAGAACAAAGTGAAGCAGAATGATATGGCCCTGGAGGAAAAAGCTGGCGTGAAAACTCTGTGGCAACAAAAAACTTTGGAATGTTGGAATCTGGACGATGTAACTACGCCAGAGGATGTAGTCGAAGGGATACGTTCGCAAATATCAAACTTGAGTGGTATAGAGATATCATCTATAAAGACAATGCGTGGGACAAGATTTGGAAATCACATTGTCATTAAGAGTTACCTGCCGCGGAAGCTCGGAAACTATTTGATGCGGAGCTTATACGAGTGGGATGTGCTTGATGCAGAACTCATCGATATCAGATGCCGATCGGATGCCACCACTGCCTCTTTTCGTCCTCGTTTCTCATCAGTGGAAAAGTCCAACAGATCGTACAGAGAAGTGCCTACGCTGTGGCAATAAAGGTCATATGGCCAAAGAATGCCAAGTAACACCTAAGTGCTCAATCTATACTGCTGGGAGCAACGAACAACCTACAGGAGGCTTCCGGTGTATTAAGTTAAAAGTGTGTTGACGAAACTAAACAACAACGATTAAGTTGATCCAAATTACCCGTAACCACTTCAAAGCTGCGCAGGACTTCTTGCACTAGACCATGCGGGAAAGATATGCAGACATCGTAGTTATGTGCGAACCCCACCGTGCACCTCAGTTTGACAATACCTAGGTATACGATCGAACAGGTGCAGCCGCAAGATAGGCCTGCGAACGAATACCGATAGAAAGCAGAGGACCACCACGTCACAAAGGTTCTGTGTTTGCCAGGATAAAATGCATACACATATTCAGCTACTTTTAATTCACTCTTGGACGAGCTCATAGCCAATGCGCGCGGAAGTACCCTCTCAAAATTACAGGAGATTTTAACGCGTGGGCAATTGACTGGTTGAGCAGTAGGACTAATGCTAAGCACAAGCACAAAAGCGCAAAATAAAGATTTGGAAAGTAGACCAGCTGGACTAGTCTATGTTAGACTGCATGTTTGAGGGTATCGTTATCATGCAAGAATCTGCACAGCAGCAAGTTTATGGCCTTATCAAAGCTCTGCCTAATACATGCGATGCATCGATGAAATCCAGCAACAACCGGCGTATATCGACGTATTGGTGGAATAAAGAAATAGCGCATCTCAGAAGTGATTGCCTCAATTCCCGAAAACGAGCTCAAATGGCAAGAGGAAGAAAAAGCTCCTTACACCTGCAGGGCAAGTACAAGGATTTGTCAGAGGGCGTTTTTCTTACTTGCTGGAAACGACAGAGACTTGTGCTGATACCCAAAGGCAACAAACCACCGGACCAGCCTTTCCTCATATAGGCCAATCTGTTTGCTGGACACAATGTCCAAATTACAGCGTATTATATATCGGCGACTTGAAGAGTTCACTGAAAGCCCAACTGGACTTCACCAAAACCAATTTGGTTTCAAGAAATGCAGGAGCACCCTCAACGCAATTAAAAAAGTTTGGAATACGATTGCGTCCAAAAGATGGCTCTGGAGTACCAAAAAGTAATTTGCACTGGTCTCTTTGGACATCAAGAACGCAATCAACTCTGCGAGATGGTGATATATAAAGCGCTTCCCTTACAACCTCCAATACATCTGGTCAAAATTCATATCGGTCATGTCATATTTGAGCGATCGCTTGCTCTTGAATCTCAGGAATTCATGCTCGGACCGATCCTTTGGAACATCATGTACGACGGGGTCTTTAGAGTACTTGTAATGGACGGTGGAGATGTGATTAGATACGCGGATGATATTGCCGTAGTGTCGGTCGCATAAAGACTCTTTGATCACCAGGATAAATGCACCTGCTTCATTGCCAACATAAGGAGTTGGTTACATCCGAGCTGGCAGAGCATAAAAAGGAGGTGGAAAAAGGTTGAAACATTTATACATATATCTTTGTAAATAAACTAAAAAACTGCCACCAATTATATCACCTCCAGGAGGAAAAACGCAAAAAAAAATCCTGATAATATCAAAGAGGACCCAAATAATAAGCTAGAAATCTTCACTAGCAAGACAATACATCATGAAACCATAATTAACCAACATCCTAAGAACTTGGAAAGTGTGGAAAAAATATGTATTGAACTAAAAAATCCGATAGTTCTGCTCGTAGCAGAAAATGAAGGTCTCAAAGATGACAGAGTAACTCCCAAACAAAGCAATAAAAATGTTGTTTATGAAACCGATTATGAAGAACTTGCCCTTGAAAAAGATTGGATCCTGCAGATAAGACCTACTAAGAAACGAAAGGCTAATGTTTCCCCTGAACAGTTGGAGCCTAATATCTCAAAGGTTAAAATAAATGCAATGCGCGTTCAACATCAAAAGAAAACTCCCCGTCACCCTTTAATAATGGTATCGGGTGAATGTGGATATCAAAAAAATTATAAGCTAGCGGAAAGTGAAATGAAAAAAGAGTTCCCCCTCAATATACTAAATAATAATATTTGTAAAAACAATACATCAGAATTTGATGACTATAGAAACATAACTCTAACTCTAACCAGTATGAATGAATCTTTCGTGTAGAGTATGTAAGTAGTAGAAAGTGTAGTATAATAGTCTTTTTAGACTGTGGAAAAAAACAATTATTTTTTTTTATTGGTTAAAAAACTGTTTTTTTATACAACAAACACAGATAAAAGTGTTGACATTGAGGGTTCTTTTTGTAGAAATCGGAGGAGTTTTTAAACTGTTTAAAAATATAAACTACTTTT
>JBANCV010000836.1:0-24530 GCA_037040105.1 Amiota albilabris | reverse complement strand
TATTCTTCTGATCTTCTCATGAAAAGAAAAAAGGCAGTTAAATATGATGAAGAGGACTAAAAGGAAAAAAAAATGGAAGGGAGACTTTTTTAGGTGTGGTAACCCCATCCACCCCCCCCCCCCCCCCCTTACACACACACACACATATTGCATTTAACTATCAATATGAGTGAGTGAATTGGACTTTAGTTGTATATTGCTATGTATGAATGCGTGTGCATATGTGAGCTAGAAATTTTGAAAAATAAAATCAAAGAAAATCCAAAAAAAAAAGAAGGAATCATTGAAAGCATATACATACATAAGTATTTCATCATGTACCCGATCTAAGTATAAATATACATACGTACTTATGTACGTATATAGTGCATGTCTATAGCTTAGTGTATATTTATTTAATTTTTGTTTTTTGTATTCCACTTTCTTTTTGTTCCCTTTTCTTTGATACACATACAGCAGCAGCAGAGCAGCAGCAGCAGCAAAATTCAGCAGACTTCTAATGCTGCTGGTGCGCCTCTGCTACTGCCATTGCTGCTGCTGCTTCTTTTTCTATCTCTGCACAGCTCCATTTTAATGGTTGCTCTCAGGCGCACGCTCTTTTCTACTCTCACTCACTCACCCACAGCAGACACACTCGCTCTCATCAACATTAATACCATTAGACTGCGAGTAAGGAGCTATTGGCACAGTTTGCACTCTTTCTACTCTCCATTCACAATGCATTCTTTTGTTTTTTTCAAATTCTTGTACACCTTTACTTTAACTCAACAATACGAACTAGACGGACCGACATATGTAACATCATCATCATCAACAGCATCAACACATTCGAAATACAAAAAAAGCTCTCTTGTAAAAAGAAGCAGCACACTTTTGCATTGCTTCTTCTTCATTATATTCTATCATAGTTTGTTGCTCTTGTTGTTGTTGTTATTATTGCTGATGTTTTTAGGTGGTTGCATAGGAGCCTGAGAGAGAGTGTGTGCTGATAGAAATAGAGACCGATAGAGAGAGAGAGAGCGCAGCACATTCACGCATTCTCCAAGAGTATAAAATGCCAATGCGGCGCGCAATAAAGGAAATAAAATAAAGTTAAAATAAGTTAGTACGCTGCACTTTAGTTGGGTGGTACAGACTATGCGATACCCTGTACCGTTAAAATATGTCAAGGATTAGGAGAAAAATGATTTTAAAGTTTGGAAAAAATAATCTAAAGTGTTTTGTATTTGAAAGGTTCAAATACAAAAAATGCAAAAAAAAAAATCAATCTTGAATGGGAGTGAGACTTCTATATGGAGCCTTTGAAAGTATATGAATATAAAATACAGAGAGATCACAATAGACTTTAAGGTCAGACAGCCAATTATCTAATCTACTCTCTGTTAAGCTAACATCCCGAAAAGAAGAAATGAAAAATTATGTGTTTATTTTTGAAGCAAATACTTATAAATTCAATTTGTCAAATATTATAATCTTCACTCAGTGAATAGTAATATACATAAGTTTGTCGACTGGCTCATTGGCTCGTACCGAGCTTACATCCTGGAGTCGCGGGTTCAATTCCCATTCAAGTTTGCTCCTGTATTTTTCTAACACTTTCCCCTCTCCTTCTTAACTCTTCCCTTGAGCTGAAGGCTTGTGTTCCTATTGGTTTTTAAACATATTAACTAGGTTATAATTTATAATTATAATCTTACTTCTAATAAATAAAATAAATGAATAAATTAATTTGCCATAAAGTTTGTAACAGACAGAAAGAGTCATCGGAGATCCCATAAAGTATATATATTCAAAATTCAAACCAATATTGCAATATTTGTGTATTGAGTATCATAGGAGCTTAGAAAAAAGGTTTCTAGGGGATGTGTGAAGAGTATTACAAAAAAAGCTTCTAGTTATACGTGTATATTCAACCTTATTATTACAATAAACCCATTCGAAGCCGCAATGACTTGGTGGCTAGCTCCTGCCCTTCCCTTATCTACATACTTAACTTTGCATCTTACAAATCGAAGAACTACACTCCAAGAAGTTTGTTGACGTCCTCTATAATGCATTGGAAATTTTAACATGAACAAAAGAGAAGTGATGAAAACTAAAAGGTTCAAGATCTTCCATAGAAAAATGCAAATCATATCTTCAGATATTCACTCTTCACGCATTTCTTAGAAAACATTAGCTTCTGTGCTAAGGTATACAGAAATATTACATTATTGATTTGACTTATGTTTAGGGGAGAGTCATCAAACATACTGCATTTTAACATTGGGACCGCAATATTTGCAATGGTGACACATCATGACATATTCGATTAGATTTTCAATGCTAGTCATTTCTATATATGTATGTTGTCTAATCTCCCAATTATACCAACATGACCAATCTCAAGCAAAATATCTGTTAAGAAAAAGGCACATAGTGCGTTCATCACTTCCATATAGTTTAATCTTCTAATCATCACATCATAACTGATGTTAAGAAAGATTTCTACTGAGAAAATGTTTCATAGATCATTATACGATTGTTTTCCCTGGATTATGTTTAGATGGCGGTGATTTGAGTGCGTTACATACATCATGACAAAGTGAAAATACCCTTTTTATAGAAAAACAAAAGGACATTTAATTAGAGTTTTTTTATTTTTGTCAATTTGTTTTTATTTAATTTTTTTTTTTTTTTTAAAGAAATGAAAAACTGATACTGATGATGAAGAAGGTGATAAACAGGATGATGGTTAAGTGTGGAGAGGGAAGAAGAAAGTAATTAGCAAATACTGCAAATAATAACGGAAGAAACAAATAACAAAAAAACAAAAAACAAAGGAATTGAAAACAATAGCAAAAATTTAAATTAAAGAAACATTTAAAAATAAAGAAAATTATTTTAAAAATTAAATTTAGTTGACCACACACCATCACTCACACACTCACACACACACTCACACACACACTCACGCATGCATCCATGTGTATATTCTATGAAGATATGAATCTGTGGGCATATTGCGCGGCATTTGTGATATTCAACGTAATCATTTGTGTGCAAGTGTATATGGATGTTTTTATGTGTGTGGCTAATGTTTCAGAATTCAAATGAAGAGGAAGCTGCGCTGTGCTTTGCTTTGCTGTGCAATTTACTTGAAGGAAAAAATAATAATTCATAATTCAAAAGAAACAACAACAGCAACAACAAATAATAAGAGATGAAGAAAACAACAGTTAAACATTCTGAGGAGCATCAAAGCGCACACACACACACACACACACACAAACACACTCGAAAAGAGAGTGGGTGGTTGGTAAAGTGGGATGAAGTGAGAGTAAGAGAAAGTGAGCGCAGCGCGCGCGTTTATTGAATAAAATGTTATCATTTTTTGTTGTTGGTTGCTGTTTGTTTCTATTGCAAGCTGCACTCATTCACTCACTCTATCGTGCTATAACTCTTTCTCTCTCTGAGATGGTTTGCGTCACCTACTTTTGTGTTGTTAAGTATACGTATGTATGTACTTACATATATGCGTACGTATTAGATTACGTCGTGCATTGTTTTACGTTTAATATAATGCTACATTAATGGCAGTCAGTATTTTGTCTGCCTGCTTGCGCTCCTACAGCTAGCCCACATTTCTCAAGCCCGTTTGACTGTTTCTGCCTATTTAAATGTTTCTGTTTGCTCGACTGTGCTTCTCTTCTCTGATAAACTTATTTCTTATGAATAAGAAAAATTCTTAACATCTGCTGTTTTTTTTTGTTTGATAAAATTTGTTGGTTGCAAAATTTTGGCGAACATGAAAAATGAGCGAAGAACGAGCAACTTTGAGAGAGAGAATTTTTGTTCCTTAGATGGATTGACTTTAGTTTTGCATAATGTAGTGCGTTGGGTGTTTGTGTGGGGCTATCATTCAGTCCTTTTCTCAATCCCGCTCTCAATTCCTCTGTTTTTTGAGTCTACTCTTTAAATATTCTTACCAGCAACAGGAGACTACTTCCTTGCTACATACTACCCGTCCCAATGTTTTCCTCTTTCTTCTACTTCTATGCAAAAATATTTCTTTACATTTGTGTGGGTGGGTAGAATACAACTTCTATTGTACTTCCCCAATATACTAAGCCAGCCAACCAACCAACCATACATGAATCCTATCTCTCTGTCTGTCTGTCTATTTGTATCTTAGTTTATGTTCATCTTATGCTTCAACAAGCGCACGCTCTTTCGTTTGCCTCTAATCTAACCTAACCTAACTACCCAACCAACCAAGCAACCAACCCACTCTTTCATATATCCAAGCAACCCAAACACATACGAAAAACCCCAAGGAAAATATAGAAAACTTCATTCCTTAGTCAGGCAGTTTGTTTAGTTTGTCTGTCACTCTGTCTGTTTTTGTCTTGTCAGTGGATGGACAATAAATGGTTTAGTTTGGTTTAGTTTAGTTAGGTAGGATTGGACTGGGTTGGGTTTGGTTCGGGTCGCATTGGATTGGGTCGGCCTGTGCTGCGTTACGTTGGGATGACTATATTTGGTTTGAGTTCTCGACTGTTGTTGGATTCGGTTCCTGCTGCTGCTGCTGTGCTTTGGTTGTTAGTTGGATCGCCCCATTCAGGGTTGCCATTCTATCCAAAAAGTTAAATCTATTGAAAAGAAGAAACGAAAATATATACATACAACATCAACAACAACAACAGTAAATTTGCTTTGCTTTTATAAAAAGTCAATTGCCGTTAACGTTGTTTCTTATCTTTTCTTTTTGTTGTTGTGGCCTTTGCTTTGCTTTTGTGTTCCTGCTCATCATTATGTATGTATCATCATCATCATCATCATCATCTTCGTCATTCTTAACATTATCATTATTAACTTTTTCTTGCTGTTGTTGTTTTAATTTTTGCTTGCTTATTCCTTGTGCTTATTGGATTTAATACGCTTTTCGCCGCTCTTTTATGTAAGCATCTTTCTTTCGAATTCTCCAACTCGTCTCATCTCTGCTCCTCTTGTCTCTTCTCTTGCTATTGCCGTCGTTGTGCATTTTCATTGCTCTTGCTCATTTACAATAATAATAAATTATAATATTACTTAGCCTTCTCATCTCTTCTTATTTTCTGCTCCACTGCTCCGCTCCTTCATATTCCCATTCTTTCACTAACTTTCTTTCGTTCGTTGATGTTGTGTATTTTGTTTGTATGTTTGATTCTTCTTTGTTGTTTTGATGCTCTTTCGTTCTTCGTTCGCTTGCTGTTTGGTTGGTTTATCCAGTCATTTTGGTTCGTTTGTTCGTTCGCTAGGTTTGCTTGCTCGCTCGTTAGTTTACTCACTTGTTCGTTTTGTTTGTCCCTTCGTTCGCTCGTTCGTTCGTTGGTTTCTTGTTGCTGCTGTTTTACTTGCTGTTGCCGTTGTTGGTGTTGTGTTGTCTGCCTTTTTCGTATATCGTCCTAGGAGGAATCGATAAAGCATATTATTCCCTCCTTCGCCGCGTCGCTCTTTCTTTCTCCCTTTCATCCTGTTTGACTTTCTTCATTATGCTTTTGTTGCTTTTCCTTTTTGGTGCAACATGCTTTCACATATGTACGTATTTACTTATATACACTAGAAACGAGGGTCGTTACGTTCGATGCGAAAAATCTACAAAAAATCATGAAGTCAGTCTCTTCTATGGTCCACAATGTACGCAAATGCGGCGCCATATATTATGTCTCTCAAGGTCTCTTCAATCTTTCGAACCATCACTCTTTGTTGGTAAATCATTTATCACATGCAGCGTATGTGTTAACCTCATTCGAACGACATGAAAAATCTTATTTAAAACTATTTGCACTTATGAATTTAACTGTCAAAACTATATATATATATATACATATATATAAAATTCTAAACGCTTTTCCGTTTGTACATGCTAATCTCAGAAATGGTTTAACCGATTTCAACGCGGTTTTCACTGGTGTAATGTAGTAAGCTTTCTGTAACATATAGCGTTCATTTGGTTAGAATCGGTTCATAAACAAAAATATGGGCTCTTTACTCTTTCATTAATTGATAACTGATAACGTACAAGAGTATTGATATGATGTTCACTAGTAACGCTCTTTGGACGATTTACCTGAAACTATTGTAAAATGTATCAAGTCCATAAAAAAAAATTAATATGTAACATGTGTTTTCTTTTTTTGGGGAGAGGATGTGGGAAGACGCGCTGCGACAGTTAGTATTGCAATACATGTATGATTTCTAGACTAGTTTCTCACAGCACACTGCGAAAACACAACAATAATGACAACAACAACAACAACAAAATTCAAAAAGCAGCAAAGCATGAAAAACGAAACACAATGTCTCTCGCACTCTTGCCCCCACTCTCATTGAACATTATATTGAGAAAGAAAAGAACGAATATACTTTTTAATAGTGTTTGGTTTATTTAAACATTAATATCTTTTGATTCTGAAGAAAGATGTTAATGAAATAAACGCTAAATGCTACTCACAATTAACCTTCTAATCTTTCTGTAGTTCGGTTTTGAATTTAATGAGTGGATTTTACGTGATGCGCGCACAAACATTACAATGTCTACGATTTTATTATATCTCGTTCGGTCTGTGATGATTGACCCTCGTATACATATGAACATACTCGTATGTATTTGTCATTTCATCGTTTGTGTGCTTGCTCGTGTAACTTTGTGTATTTTTGCCGCGTTTTAATTTCGCTTGGCTCCTTTTGCTCCTTCATTTTCTTTTTTATTTCTGTGCAAAGTTGATTTACCGTTAAAGGAGAAGAGTGTGCGTGTGTGTACGTGCAAGGGAGGATGGTGGTGTTGGTTGGGAGTTGGAGTTGTGGGGTTTTGGGTTGGTTGGTTGCTTAGTTGTTAAGGTCCTTTTACACGATTTGCTTTTATGTATGCGTGTATTTAACCTTCGTTGTTCGTTGTCAAATGTTTCTGTCTATTTTTTCACTCATTCTCTCTTTTTTCCCTTTCCATCATCACCTTCATCTCCCTCTCTGTTATATATATGTGTGTGTGTGTGTGTGTGTGTATGTGTGTATGTGTATGTATTTGTATGTCAGTCAAAGTGATATTAGCTTTTCTTGCTCCTCATGTAGTATAGTACATGCCTCCAGTGGGATTAGGGAAATCATCTCTCATCATCATTTCTTATTCTTATTTTTCTTCCATTGCTGTTTTTAGGTCTTTTGATTTCATGTTTTATTATTATGCTGCTTTCTTTACCTTTGGCAAAATTTATCACATTATAACAATACTCGTATACCACTACTTATGGCATATATTTAGATATACAACTTAGTATACTTATACTCTGTGTATGTATATTCAATATAACGTATACATAATACCCTTTATTCAATACAGTATTGTGAGAATTACAATAGTCATCTAGCATCATTACTTTGTAGCGAAGTTTGTAACGGAGTCATGGAAGGAGATATCGAAAAGATATATTCATATGTATGTTATATATGTTAATTAGTATAATTATATGAAAATGATTCGGCATCGAGAAGAATCGGTCTAATGGTAGACCCCATGACACCTTTAAACTGAAATTTTTCTGAATGCCGATTGTATACATAGTTGAAGTTTTATGTTTACCAGAAGTTTCGTGACACACTTAGGTTTGGTTTGGTAATGATGCCCTTCATTTTCATAAGTACATAGATATAAAAAATTGTATTGATTTGAGATATAATGACATTTGATAGAAAAATTAGAGAATATTGTATTTTCCCAAACAAATGGTCACATTATCTACCTCTTTATAGGTGGTATCAACAATATTCCACTTTAGGTAGAAACTGCTTTCATGTATATAGCAGTTCACATATTTACATACATATAGTTTTCTTGTATTCCGTTTGGACCACGTAGGACTAGAATAAATTAACTTAAACTCATTCCGAAAATTATCAAGTTGTTTTAAATTACTGTAGTTAATCCAGTGTTTTTGTTACTCAAGTCGGCTTCATCATCATTTGTTGTTTTAGTTTTATATGCTACTCTTTCTTGAAGTTTAAGGGACTTTTCCGAAAAGGTGACGAAAAAGACTTTTACGAACTCTTGGGCCGACTTAATGAAGTTTTGATTTGAAATGGATGTTGATGAAAGTTTTAAAGGTTTTCAGGTAAGAACTGTTGTTAAAGACTAAGATCCTCAGTCCGTTTTTTAACAGTAGAGTTGAAGATATTCGGTGGTGTAACCTAACCTGGGTTGTTACTTACCTTTGTTGCACGCACAGTTATTAATATTAAATATTGTAGTATATATAGAATATATATTATATGTACATATGTATATATATATATATATATATATATATATGTATGTATGTATATGTTGGTATGTATATATGTAGGTATGTATAATATTTTTCATATACAAAAAAGTGCGTTTGCGCTACTTTAGCTTTAACTTCAGTTATTCTGTTTCTTCTTGTTCCTGCTCAAGTTCCTGGTCCTGATTCTCTTGCTCCTGCTCCTGCTCCTATTTTGTTTTGCTTTTCCTTTTGTGTTGTTAGATGAGGAGCTTCGGTCTGGTGTGGTCTGTTCTTTCGGTCGGTCGCATTTGGGGTTATGTTTGGTTGCTGGGTTGTAATGTGATAAAGTCAAACGAATCTTGTTTAAGTTGCTTCTGACTGGGTAAATGAGTGAATAAATGAATGAGTGAGTGAGTGAATGAATGAGTCGGTTAGTGGGTGAGTGGGTCAGTGAGTGAGTGAGTGAGTAAGTTAGTCAGTGAATGTGAGTGTAAATTGTAATCATGATGATGATGGTAATGTGATGGTGGGTTGTTGATGGGTGGTTGGACAGTTTGAATTGGATTGGATTGGATTGGGTTGGGTTGGGTTGGGTTGGTTTGGTTGATTTGGTCTTTTGTTGGCTTGGTTGGGTAGGTGGCTTAGGTAACTGGTTTCATTTCGTTTGGTTTGCTTGGGTTTGCTCTTTGGCAATGGTAAATATGAAATGAAGGTCTGTATCTGTGTGACGGAAGTTTCACTTATACTTACTTACACATAAATATGTAAGTATATTTTTTTGCTTTCATTTGTTTGAATTAAAACCTGAGGCGCGAATGTTGTTGCTGTTGCTTTTGTGTGTTTCTGATTTGTTTCTTCTTCAACATCGTCATCTTGTTGTTGTCACTGTTGCTATTTCTGTTGTAGTTTCCTTGTCATGTTTTGTGGCAATGACAGGTTGCTTGGTTTGATTTTTGTTACCTGTCCGAGACATACAAATCAACATACAAAATTATATACATACATATTATAGAACACAGTGAGAAACAGACTGACTGACAGACTGTGAAACAGACTGACAGACAAAAAGAAGAAGTGAAAGAATAATAACCAACCAACGAGAAGCAACAGATTTCATTTCTCATTATTTGTTGCTTGTTTTGTTATGATTTTTTCCTTTCTCATTCTTTTTTAGAAAGCTTTTTGTTTCATATTTGTATTCTGTTAAATACTGTGAATTGGTTGGTGATGATTGTTATTGTAGGGTATGATGTATATTCAATTCACCCTTAAGTTTATAATATATTATAATTTAGTGAGGGGGAAGGAATTTCAGAGGAGTTTAGCTTTTACTTATTTCATTTGAGAGTACTAAACATGAATAAGATTGTGTGAATAAGATTTAGATCTTCCAAGGAAATGTTTTCTTCCTACAAAGATATAACATATTAATAATCTCGATGAAGTATATCAATAATAATTGAGTTCACTCAAATCCAATTTGAGAAAAGAGATTATCAATTCCATAATTAACATCGATGACTTTTGATTCAACTTTGACACCCTTGATGAGTATTTCTTTCCATCCATCCATCAATTTATATGGAAATGATTATTATATTTATTGAATTATTGAGCTGAAATTAAATTTCATTTCATTTATGGGAAAACTCCTGTACCAAGATTTTAAAAGAAATAAGTCTTTCATGAGTGAGTAATCCTTTCCACAACTGTTAGAGAGAGAGAGAGAGCACAAATATGCTTTTGATATGGAAATAATCACTTTTTGTTGCTATACAAAGGGTTTATTGAAAGCGAAATTGAAAACAAATAAAATTTGCCAAAAAATTTATTTCTTAAGCATACAAAATCGGAATGATTGTACGAACATACTTACTAACATAGTAATTGTAGATGAATTTAATAAAATTTTGTATGAAAAATATTTGTGATTTTAAAATTCGAAGCATTAAATTGGATTAGAAATGGCTTAACGATATATAGAATATACAATACATACAATAATAGATACTCACTGTAGAAATTGTTTGCTGAAACTTGAATTTGACCATGAGGTATTTATATATTTTATAAGACAAATGCAAAAAAAAAAAAAAAAATGATATATGTACATATATGTGTATAGAATACCAGCTGCCCCGGAACGCTTTGTTACGCCCTCGATCCAAAACACAAATCACATGTATCTGTTGTCTAAGTCAACATCTAAATTTCGGATTCTGATAGTAGTTGTGTGTCCACCATCATTGGGATTTCTCCGCCTATACAGAGGCTATACATATTATCTGAGATGTTTGACAAAGATAATTTTTTTCATAAAAAAAAACACTAAGTTTGGTGTTCAAAATGATGGTTTTAAAATTGGTTAATCCTCCGAAAATATATGAACTTTTTATAGTGGAACCGAACCGATGTTAGCATCTCTGTCTTCCTCTTATTAATATGCATCATTTATATTGTTAAATGTAGCTAGAAGCAATTTTAAATTAAACTGACTTAAGCAATGAAATAATTTATAATACGAGTAATACCAACATGGAAAATATTAGGTAGGAGGAGGAGAAGGAGATATGAAGCGGCATCATTTATTGTGGATTTATGTGGGGACCCCCCCTCACAGTAGGACTCAACAAGAAAAAAAAAAATTCAATAACAAAAAAAAAAAATAAAAAAAAAAAAACGAAAGAAATATGTACGAGAGAATCATAAAGAAGGAGGATGATATGAAACGTACCACGAACTGAGGAGAAGTAAAATTTCTTTTGATTTTAAACTTAATTTTAAAATATCCATATATATTTATATCATCGCTGTGGGTGACTTGTCACAGAAATATATCCCATCCACAAGATTGTTGCAAATATATTTTTCTTGTCATAAAAAAAATATTTTATAAGAAAATAATTCTCTTAATAACAGATATTCTTCATTCAATTGTGTTGTAAATGATTACCATTACATATAAATGGCGACTTTCAAGAACACAACAAATCCTATCAATGTCAAGGGATTATCCAACTTATTGGCTTTTATAACCTGTACTCAAAGCTCATACATACAATTAACAAACAACCGGAAATGTTCGATTTTTTTGTGTCTATAATCACCAATTGCTCCTCTGAAATGTTCAATTATAATATACATATAACACTTCTTTAAGGATGTCTCAACATGGTTTTGTGAAGAGTTTTGTGAACCACTAATCTCCCCGAATTTACTTTGCTTCTTAATCGGGGTTTTATTAATAGGCGACAGATTGATGTCATTTATACTAATTTTTCCAAAGCATGATTCAGTTAATCATGACCTTCTTTTCTGTAAATTGAATATTATGGGCTTTTCTCTAACTCTTCTAAGCTGGATTAAATCATATTTGAAAAATCGATCTCAAAGAGTGATGTTTATGAATTCTATATTGTGTTTTTGGTCTTTTGAATTCAATGACCCCTAGACCACAAAGATTCTTTTTATTGCTTTTGTGCGTCCACTCCTAGTATGTTGCTCTTGTATTTGGTCACCGCAATATAAAAAGCATCAAGATCTAATTGAGTCAGTTCAAAAGCAATACCTTTTATTTGGCCTTCTGATAGCTTCTTCTCAGTCTTCCATCTTTGTTGCAAAGACGGATAGCTCTAGGGATTACTTATAACTAGTGCAATTGATTCTCCTGATCTCTTAAATCAGCTAAATTTTTGTATTCCCAGTAATTCTACAAGTAACTTCGTTCCTTTAACTTTGAATTTATGCGCAACTAACTTTGCCCTTCATGATTCTTTACGTGTTTTATGTTCTTTTAATAATAAGTTCTATCATGTCCTATCACCTGAGATATCGCTTTCTGCGCTTAATACTATCATTCTTCGCTGCCTTCAGGATACGAAAAACTCTGCTGGACAACTGAACTGGATTACCATTCTTTCTGCTACTTCTATTTTTTGTCTCTGACCTTAAATGGCTTTGAGTAGGGGTATAGCTAGCTATTTAGAAAATAAAATTTGATTCAATTCATATTACATAGTTTTAAGTATAATTTTATATTTTAGTATTTTTTTTTGTTATGTACATTCTTTTGCTTAACAGTTTTTTTGTCATTAACAATAAATAAATAAATAATTGACCCAAAAAACAATGGACTCCCTCTTGAATCCAAGGGAAACAATAATGTGATGAATTCGGATTGTACCATTATTTGGGTCTGCGGCCTTAGAAATGTCTGAATTTATTGTCTAATGATTATTTACAAACTTTTGCATTCAATGATTTAAAACAGTCACGCAGTTTGCTTGCCTCGTTAGTTAACTTTCATTATACTATGTAATTTTCTTTCTTTAATATTTTCATTTTTTCACCTGTTAACCTCAGCAATTTTTCTTTGTTCGTATACAAAGCTCTTCTTTTAATGTGAAGATCAGCATAAAATCAGCATAATCTAATTGGATTTTGTTCTTAAAGGTGTAAAAATGTTACCTTACAGAAGGCAACATGACGCATTTAGAACTTTTCAAGTATAAAAAAGAACTCAAACTTCTTCGATGTGATGGGATGCGATGGGGATGCGATGATGGTGATGTTGATGATGCTGGTGGTGATGACTGCTTCAATCAAATCAAATTAAATTGAAATTGAAATTTTGCATGTTTCTGTTCTTGTTACTTACGTACATTTGTCTTACGTACGTATCTGTCATATCTATGACATTGCTTCCTTGTCATCGTTGTTTATAGTACAATACGAGTATCTTTGAATCTACTTCTTTTATTCATTATTTCGCCCACCTTACTGACTGGCTTATATACTTCTATATGCCTGCCTTTTGAGAAGAAGGGTGGTGGGGATATTGGATATTGTCGATTGAGATTAAGAAGGCACAACGACAATGACGCTGTAGCATTAATTTCCAATTATTTGAATGCAATTTGCAAACGATTCAAGGCAAAATGATTCCAATTATACGTCCATCGACAGTTAAGTCGATGTTGCATGTTGAATTTTCTTTTGATAATTTTCATATCCTCTATTTATCCTATTGTCATTACTCATTGTTCATTAATGTCCGTTTAAACAATTTCGTTTGTCGTTTTCATAATTAGTTGTATTCATTAAAAGGACATTAGCAAAGGAAAGCACACAGGTGTTCGACCGGAGAACGGAAATTTCAAATTAATCGAAGTAGCAATTTAATTTTACTATTTTAATGAAATTGTCAGTGAGAGTGAATATTATACGGCCACAGATCATATTCAACAGAAAATTTTGGAGACTACTTAAACTCATTGACCATATATGTATGTATGTAACCTATTATTTATTTATTTCTTAGAAATAGGATTACTAGGTTATGTTTATGAGCAATAGGAACAGAGGCCTTCAGATCAGGGAAAGAATTAGGAAGGATAAAATCTTTTTTGTTTAAAGTGACTACCTGTCTTTACGACTCTATATCACGATGTATTCAAACATTAGATTGAGTGACGTCAATCCGCGATCCCTTGGATAAATCCGCAGATACCAAATCGAGTCATACTAGACCTGTTTAGTATTATGGTAGCCCATACCATATTCGAACCCCAAAAGCGAATCGTGAGGTTCATGGAATCGCTGACCATATATCTACCCACCAGTAGTCATTAGAAGAATAATAGGTAAACATATTCTGCCGTCTTTTATTCCGGGAGGGCGAAGTTAGGAAGGATAGGGAGAAAGTGTTAGAAAACAGCGGGATCAGACTTGAAATGGAACCCGCGACTCTAGGGTGTAAACACGGCGCATTAACCTTCGAGCCAACAAGCCAGTCTATGTACCATATATTATTGATACTATTAGTTTAATATGTGGTTTTTGATCAGTCAATATGTTTGCCACTAAGTAGAGTGCCATTAATATTATTTTAAAAGACATGCTAAGTATAAATACTTCATCTTTGGATGCGTAGTTTATTTGTAGATTTCCTCATTGACTTTGACATATGACCTTGCAATACATGAGGGTTTAAATCAAAAACTACGTTTATAGGATTTTTTTTTCTTTTTGATTAAATAATATTTATAGTACATATAAGTAGTACATATCTGTAAACCTGTATTTCACCATTTGTTTTCACACATCTCCAGAACTTAGTATAAAATATTGAAGTAAGATATATTGATTCAAGTCTGATTAGCTAGCAGATAATGCAGTAGCCTTTTTAGTCGATTCTATACATTAGTCCGTTTATACAGATTCTCAAAATGTGTTTCATGAATAGTCGATGGTGCTCAGTTAGTTTAAAGATATACAAGTGCTTTTTCATATATAGAAAATCTTCTTGCTACTTTGTATTCTATATTAGAGACCTGAGTATTAGGTTATAGTATTACATTTTTTTCAACTTGATATGTTCATTCATATATATTGTTTAATAATTATAATAATATAATTTAAGAATGAATAAACCAAAAAACAACATATTTAGTAGTATTCCAAGAACAACTTGACTAAGGTGCGGTCTGTGGCACCCAATTCATATAGTTCGCAAGCTGCATATAAGCACTTAAAGTTCATACACTTTAGCGGCTACTTCGCGAAACATATGACCACCAATTCCAAGGTCTCGATTCTTTAGACGAATAGGTTTCTCCTATTTTCCCACATAGCCAATGATTTTTATCATATATATATATTTTAGCACCAAAGACTGAACAAATCACTCATGAAGAGGCAGCTCCCTCTTCAATTACCAATCTCGGGAAGTGTGCAATCTCGGGATACTCAACAACAAAATTACATTCAATATCTTTTTGGGTATCCCGTATGTCCAATCTATACATTTTCATAGTCTTTGTTAGAACCTTATAAACTTTCAATAGAAATCAAACTGTCCTGCTTGCTTTAGTATTAAATAATCACTTATTTAATTAATTAATGAATGCAATAATATTTTACTAATCAAGAGATACTAATCTATGTCGGTTTAATCTTTATCGCTTCGTAATTCAATAAGTATCACTTGTTCTTTTGATCGTATGATACGTGATAGGTGACAGGAAAAATAATTGTAATCAAGTATTAAAGTCCTGACAGTTCAGGAAAGTTTTGTGTTATTCCAAATATCAGGTCCCAGATATTCCTAGAGGTGAGTTACATTTGCAGGATGGAGAGCGATTCAATTTTAAGTTAAGATTGCAGAAATAAGTAAAGTGCACGCCTATTACTATAACAAATTCTGGGATGGTATTTTACTGTTGTCACATATATCCGTTTTTAGGGTATTGATAATTTATTCGTTCCAAACTTTCTTAAATACATTATTTTGAAGAGATCTTGATCTTTAATAATCCCACAAGCTCAAGTCGAAGTGATGCATTAGGCGTCGGTTGATTTTGGGAAGCGTTAGTACTTTTTGTTTTTATAATAATTTTACTGAATTGCATAAAATATTGATTGATTTTATAAATTCTAGTCTATTCTATTCTATTCTATTCTATTCTATTTTTTTCTGTTTATACTGTTTTATTAAAAGAAAAATGGAAATATTTAAAATAAAACTGAGTTATTCCTTTGGTATTCTATTACGATCAACTGCACATTTTTTTTTTTTTTTTTTTTTGTTGGAATTTTTTGTGATAGTACTATAAAGAATTTTTTATGCGGTGGTGACTTTTATTTAATATTCGCATGCTGTATCTATGCATGTGTGATGCATCTGTGTCTGTGTGTTTGCTTGTTTGTTTTTTTTTTATTCGGTAGAATTTAACAAATGAAAGAATACAAATCAAGAGAGAAGACAAAAACGAAGTATGAAAATAAATAAGAGGAAAAGCAATATGAGGAGGAGTATCAGGATCTTACGGGACTACCAATTAGGCAAAGCTTGATAAGGCGGGTACTACAATTCTAGCCGATAACTTGGGCTCGGCGGGATTTCTCCATGTTGCGAAGCTTCTTCATGGCGTCAGCCGCAAACTTTGACACAGCATTCTATTTTTAATGGCTATCCAGAATAAGGCCCACTAGGTTTGTGACCGATGTCTGCTCCCCAAGGGCGTCCCTCAGCTCCTGCCGCTCACTGTCGAATCTTCCGCATTCGCAAAGCACATGTGCTGGGTCTACCTCACACTGGTTGCTGCAATATGTCCACCAAGAAGCTTCGTCTTGTTGGAACCTGAACAGATACTGCCCGAAGCATTCGTAACCGCTCAGAAGCTGAGTAGGGTAAAAATTCACCTCACCATGCTTCCATCCAATCCATCCCGCTAAGCTTGGACTTAGGCTAAATGCCCAGCGGCCTTTTAGGACCCATTCCCAGCGAGTCTGCCAGGTCATGAGCGTAGAGCTTCTCATTTGGATTTTCCCAGCTCTTGCTTCCTCCGGGGGCCGCGATCTCCAGGTCTATAGGTACTAAGCCCACAGATACTAAAGCGGCATCCTCCGATTTCGTGCGGAAAGCGTTTATGACTCTAACCGCGCCCAGCCTATAGATGCTCACAAGTTGTCTTCTATAGGAAACCTTATCCATAACTTTGATCCAGTCAGGCACCCCGTACAGCATAATGGATTTTGTTGCATTCATCATGAGCAGCCTGCGTCCTTGTGTAGGTCCCTTTGAGTTCAACAGTATCCTCGGGAGAGCTTTACACGCTCTTGCCGCTTTCTCACTGGCGCACCTAACGTTCTCCTTAAAGGTGAGTCTGTAGTCTAGAGTAACCCCTAGATATATCAGCGAACTATTTGACTCGATGGGTTTGTGCCCACTGTGACCGTTGCTCTTTCCACAACCTTGCGACTGCTGATAAGTAGCGCCTCTTTTTGTGCTCTGCTAGACTATGTGTGAGCGTGAGTGTGTTTATGTGAGTGACAACAATAACAACAAAAATGACAAAGTTTTTTTATACAGTTTTATGTTGTTTTATTTTTTTGTTTTTGTTGCTGTTGACGAAATTGCATACAACTGCATAAGAGTGAGTAGAAATGAGTGATAAAGTTAGGGAGAAAGAAAGAGAGGCAGATTGAGAGAATGAATAGAGAAAGAAATGAAAACAAAATTAAAAAATAAAGAAAGAAAAACACAAAACAATACGAAAAAAAACAACTGTAAACTAGGTTAAAGCAAATACCGTAAAAAAGACATTTTAGTTTTCCAAAAACAACAACAACAGCATTAAGAAGAAGAGAATGTTCAAATGAAGAAGAAAAAGACCATCAGAGTGATAGAGAGTTAGCAGGAGAAGGGGTTAGGGTGAGGGTGAGGGTGAGGGTAGTGAAGAGATTGTTTGATGAGTAGGATGAAGTATTGTATACTACACTAGAAATATAAAAAAGTTATAGCGTAGAAGGTGTGGAGTGGTGAGGAGGTGTGTGCGATGATGATGGTAATTTTTAGAGAGGAGTATGTCGAATGAGAAGATGAAGAAGAAGAAGGTCCTGGAGGCGACTCGAGTGAGATATGGATAAAGTGTTTGTCTGCAAGAAGGGTGAACAAACCAGAAACAACAAAAGAATTGAATGGAAGAAAAAATCTAGTAGATTTGATTTTTTCTTCCATTTTTGCCAACAATAATTTGTTTTGTATTTAATGTTCTTATTTTTTGCATCTTGTGTTTCTTCACTCGCATCCCTCTCATCATCCTCATCATCTTGTTGTCGTTGTATGCATAGTGTACAAAATACGTATATATAGAGTATTATCACTTTGTTCTGATGGTTGTAACTCAGAACACTTACCATCAAGATCCATACAAAGGTCCATTGTCATATCAGTTGTTAGTGCAGTTTCAATGACTGTTAATCTGTACCAGCTTTTCCTACATGTAAAAATAAAACACTGAAAGGAGAACTGAAACGGAGACTGACAACTGACAGAATGCATATAGACCTACATATTTGTTTCATTTCAGTTCTTAATCTTCACACATTGTAGTAAAAGTTTATGGTAGAAACACATATAAATGATAAATATTTCTGTATGGAAAACTTCTGCGCTTTTTAACTAAACCAAATAAAACTTTTTAGAAAGATATGATATAACATAGAAAAAAATATGAGTATGGTATATTATAGAAACTAGCTATCATATGGAATCAATGGTACAAAATGTATTGGCATAATTTAGCAACCAGCATTTTTGTACTCTTCACGCAAGGAATAATATTATATGTTGGTCATGAAGTTTGTAATAGACAGAAAGAAACATCGGATAGATGCCCCATAAAGTAAGTATAAAGCTCGACGAAGCGAGTTGATTAAGCAATGTCCGTTTGTTCCCCTGTCCGTCTGTGTGTATGCAAACTAGTCCCTCAGTTTTTGAATCAGACCTCTAGGGGCAGTACCTTCCATACAAACTCAAATTTAAATTCTTGTTGTTATTACAATTTTTTTTTTTTTTTTTTGTAAAGTTATCGAATTGAAATTTGGATACTATAAGTGACTGATACAGATTCATCAACCATGTAAATTTCAAGATCCTAGGCTTACTGGATCGCATAGCTTCCATACAAATATAGCGGTCACAATGTTGAAACTCAGTATGTATGTTGACTGACTCTACCCTAAACTTAAGTCAAATCAATTTTGAAATATTTTTGTGTACTCAATCACTGGAGTATAGGCAACAACGTTTTCTAGGGGATGCATGCAGAGTGTTACAGCTTCGTCATGGTCGAAGATAAACTTCTTACTGCTTTATTCACCAATTAATCGATCGATTAGAAAAATTTACATGTAACTTTACTTTGTAGATAGTAAGTTCTTTATTTCCTCAGCAGTACTACAATATACATGATATGTATGTGTATATAAATTCTAGTAGGAAAAATCAGCCAGTATAAACACAAGAAGTTTTAGAAAAATTGATCAATTGAACTATTATGTTATACCCATGTATGCCCTAGGTAGTTTTTTTTTTTAGATTCTTTACTTTCTCAGCTAACTTTAAAATGTGTGCAAGTGGTAAAAAAAAAGAAAACTTCGGTGGATGGCGGTTTTGTAAATGTTTAGATTTGCCATACTTAATTTCAATTCTTTTTTTTTCTTTTTGGGATAAAGTTTTTTTTTTATATTTTTATGATGTCTCCAATGTGTCGTTCGTTGTTTGTCGTTGGCAACAATTTTAGTTGAAAAAATTAAAGTACATACACATCGAAATGTATATATACGTGTATATCTATGAACCATATACAATGTATATGGTATTTATCTACATACGATGTATCTTCACACAACCTTACAAAAAGTAGTATATTCATATATACAAACATGTATTTCTGTGTAAATATGTATGTTTGTGTGTGTGTGTGTGTGTGTGAATGTGCGTGCATCAAGTAACAAAATACTCGAATTCTCCTACACTCATCATTTACTCATTTAATAAACGAATGAATGAATGAATAAAAGTATAAAAGAAACGAAACGAAATGAAATAAAATAAAATGAACGAACAACTAAATTGGCCAAAAAATATATGTATGTATGCATGTATGTATATAACATAAAGTGATATGCGTCGCACTATAGCACACCAAATGTAACCCACACCAATGGCAATTTCCGAAAAACCAAACTTCCTTTGGTGGACGTGGACCCAGATCAAGAAAAACGACCCACGCCGCGCTGTCACACATGCCACGCAATGGCAATACCGTCGTCGTCGTTGTTGTTGTTGCCATCGTTATTTTTTTTTTTTTTTTTTTTAATGTTAGAAGAGACTGTTTCTGTTAGTGGTGATGATGGTGTTGATGGCTGTGGTGGTGTAGACTTGTTTTGATAGGAATACAATAGTGGGTTAGTTTGTTGGTTGGTTGGTTCTGGTTCTACCTCTTAGTCCACTTTTTCTTTAATTTTTTTTCTTCTTTTTATTTTGCTGCTACTTATTTTTGGTTCCTTTTAAATTGGGTGTTGTTGGATTGAATTGAGATTGGAATTGGAGTTTTGTTGAATATGGTTGAGTATATTTTGATTTCAATTGGGCGTGCGTAAGGGGGGTTAGTCTTTTGTCGCCTCTAGTGATTTTGCTTTTGCTGACAAAAACAGCAAAGTCAAAAGTAACAGCAGCAGCAGCAGCAGCAGCAGAAGTGGGTTTTGCACAATAAGCACGAGATCAAATAATACTGGGGAAAATTCCGCCCTACAATACAATACATGGATTTCATATATACAAAGCAAAAAGTATCTACAGTGGTATATAGAAATTAGGATGAGTATAGATGTACAGAATACAAATACTGTATGTATAGTAATCTAAGTGAAGTCAATATGTATGTGAACAAAAAAATGCGTAAAAATGTGCATGAATGGACCAAAATCATACTTACTTATTGTCTGCATTTATCCTATATACTCGTACATGTATATACATACATACATATACTCATATATATACCCGTAATAATATGCACATATATTTGCTTGAGGTTTCATCATCCTTATTATGTATTATTATAAATCTAATCTAACAACAATAGGCCAACTAAGTAGAATAGAATAAACATAATAATCCTTCTTCATAGTGCTCGACTAATAAGGCACAAGGTACGCAGCTTTTTCAGCCATAGACCACATTTTTTAATAAAATACTAACTTCAACATTGATGTACTAAGCATTTCGAAAATTTAAGGATTCTTTGGTACTACTAAATAAATACTCGAGACCCTAAAAAGTATGTTCATAACAATATAGTTTAGAATTGGAAGTATTTGGAATCAGTACGTTCATTTCTATACAAATTAGTCTTTACCATTTTAATGAAAATAGCATACAATTTATTATTTATTTTGCCAGTCACTGATGGCTCAATTCAAAAATAATTATGGTTTTCAAATTATTTTCTTGACATATTATTGATCAATTGGATAAAGATTATAGTATCTATTATTTTATTTACAAACTTAGGTTATATACATAATTGTTTATAATATTGGATTGATGGAAAAGTGACTTCCGAAAATGGGAGACGAGTTTCATCAACTTTTTTTCATATAACAAAGCAACTATATATCATCAAATATTTTTCATTGTAATTGATATCCTGTTGCTATCTTTCCGGTAAAATCATAATCCCATCTATGTAGAAATTCTGGAGTTTCTGAAGAAAACACCGGAAAGAAGGGTAACTTCGACTATTGGAAACGTTGTTTGTATGGTCCATACGATCCAGTAATCCTAAGATCTTGAAATTTACATGGTTAATGAATATGAATCAGAAACTTATTGTGTCCATATTTCAAGGTGATAGCATAAAAAACAAAACAGTTTTTCTAATAAGAACATGAATTTTAATATGGGGTTTGTATTGGAGGTACCCCTCCCGATTCTCCGATGGTCTTGAAATTTTAGTGGTTAATGCAAATTTAAAATAGTGGTTTTTTTTTTCTTTCATATTTTGAGCCTTTATTGAGAAAAAATGGTTATATGTTTAATTGTCAAAGTACTGTCCGTCGCTAGCCACTACTCGGCCGGTTTGGCCTCGATCCAGTCATCGACCCATTTTTTGGCTTCCTCGTAAGAACGGAAGTGCTGGGTGGCCAGGCCTTGCGTCATCGATCTGAAGAGGTGGTAATCAGATGGAGCAATGTCTGGGCAATACGGCGGTTGGGGTAGGACTTCCCTTTGAGCGTTTCCAAGTAAGATTTTACGGACTGTGCAATATGTGTTTGTCGTGTCTCTCGGCGTATTGTGGCCGTTTTTCTAGCAATGCTCGGCTCAAACGCATCAATTGTCGTCGGTAGACCTCTCCCGTGATCGTTTCATTCAGTTGCAGCAGCTCATAGTACAACACACCCAGCTGGTCCCACCATATACAGGGCATGAGCTTGGCACCATGAATATTTGGCTTCGCCGTCGATGATGAGGCATGGCCGGGATAGCCGTATGATTTTATTCGCTTGGGATTGTCGTAATGGATCCACTTACAGCGCCAGTAACAATACGATGCAAAAAAGCCTTTCTTTTCTGTCGCTGAAGCAGTTGTGCGCACGTGAAAAACGTCTTTCAACGTCTCTCGGCTTTAATTCATATGGGACCCAATTTCTTTGCTTTTGGATCATTCCCAATTGTTGTAAGCGATGGGAAATGGCTTGGCGTGTTACTCCCAATGATTTGGCATGCTCTTCTTTCATTTGACATGAGTCTTCATCGAGTAATGCCTCCAATTCGGCATCTTCAAACTTTTTCGGTTGACGGGGCCGCTCCTTGTCTTCCGCGTCAAAGTCTCCACTTCTAAAGCGTACAAACCCTCTCTCGCACTGTGAAATCGACAGAGCATACTCCGGATATGCTTCGGAGAGCAATCGATGGGCTGCAGCTGCACTTTTCTTCAAATTAAAAAAGTAAACGAGAACTTCCCGCAAATGTTGTTTTGTTGGTATGAAATTAGACATATTGAGAGCGAAAAAAAAAAATGTTGTTAATTACATTTCAAGCAAATGTTACATACTGGAAATTGAAACTGTCAAATGTATTTTTCAAATGGAGTATAGGACAACCTGGCCAGATGCCTATAGCATGAGTAGTATCTCTTGTGAATCCCGCATTTGCGCTTCCAATATAACAAAACAAATACTTCCAGTTTTGCAATTTCATTTCGATAGCACAAAAAACAAGTGTTTCTAATAAGAACGATAATTTAAATGGGGGTTTGTATGGTAGGTACCCCTCTTGGTAAGCCCAGGATTATGAAATTTACATGGTTGGTGAATATGGACCAGAAACTCATTATGTCTAAATTTCAGTTCGATCGAGTTATAAATAAAAAAAAGTTTTTCTAATAAGAACATTACTTTGACCTTGGGGTTTGTATGGGGGTGCCCCTCCCAGTAGTCCGATTCGGCTCGTTCTGACAAATGTATTGTGCATGATAAAAAGAAATCTATGTACAAAATTTCAGCTCTCTATCTCAAAAACTGAGGGACTAGTTCGCGTACAGACGGACATGGCTAAATCAACTCGTCTCGTCTTGAGCTGATCACAAATATATATACTTTATGTGGTCTGCGATGTCTCCTTCTGTGTTTCACAAACTTCAATACAAACTTATAATACTATTTATTTACTACGTGAAGAATATAATAACTAAGTCAGCTTTGATTTCAACTGTCAATTATACACAACATATATACGAAAATTTTCAGAATCTTCATCAGAAAAACACTGTTTAGCAGAAGCAAAATTAATACAATAGATTTTATTATTTACATAATTGCACTTTAGTGGAATTGAAATGGCGGTAAGAAATCTTAATTTTATTTCCAAAATTCTATTTTCAATAATCACCACTTGTATTTTAAAAAAAAAGTCTTTATTTTCACGTGTGGATGAAATGGAGAATGAGAAAAAAACACCCGAAGAAAGATTGCTCTATTTGTCGCGTGCACCGGCACCATGTCCAATAACTTCATGCAAAAAAATTACATTTTCGTCAAATATTCTTTCACATTATTATTGTTCACACGCCTTGGTACCTGAACAACAAATAATAGAAGCTTTTGACAGCCAACGTTCTTTATTATATGTTAAAATGCAATCTACTAATCTTGAAGACTGTCATTGTTTAGGAATGCTACTGTACGCTGGTTATGATGGTAAACCGGAAACATTGCCTGTGCGACGCTTTCTTTCTTTTCGAAGTGACGTAAGATTGGGACATATTGATCATTTGGCTGAACATCTTCCTGTCTTCGTATTGATGTGTCGCACAACCTGGTCTGCAACTATGCACAAGAAAATCTCTAAGGAGTTAATTGATGCCTCGAATGAGATGAATCATATTTACATATTGTGGTGTACAAGTGCAAATTCACTCTTGAAGTTGTACGCGACATTTACCGTTTTCGATGATTTGTACTCGAAGTCGCGTAGCGGAACTCGCCGTGTTCGGAATATCAATGATTCGCAGGATGTTAATGAATTCTGTCCGATAGACAGTAATTACCTACTGCTTACTCATGCCGATGTAGATTCCTTACTTGACTCCAAATTTAAGACATTAAATTTGGAAGTAATTTTGCATGAGGAACCAACCATATCAATGTCAAAATCAACAGGATCAGAAGCATCATCATCCGAGAAGAAGAAGAAGTCAGCGAAGATATAAAAAAAAGAAATTGTTGCGTATTTAAGTTTTGTTAAAATTTCATGTCGAAAAAATTGGATGTCATTAATTAGCAGGGAAGAGTGAGGTCTTTGGTTACAGAAAACAGTTGGAATTATGGAGAATTAACAAGACCAAAAAAATCATCAGAAGTAAACACAATGTATTCCATAGGAAACCGCTGAAAGATCTGAGGCTAATTAAGTCATCC
>JBANCV010000834.1:0-24585 GCA_037040105.1 Amiota albilabris | reverse complement strand
TCTTTTCTCTCACCCCGAGCACTAGTATTGCCAACTCTTTCCTCTAAACCGGGGTTGCCACCTGTGGCGAACCCTTATAATCCTACACTTATGTGGTAATAATCAGCGTGATGAGGATAAACGATTGGGCCTGGTCTAGACCCCGACTGTTAGCTATTGATTTCTCCGATTTCTGGAAACCGTTCTCACCTTTCATACGATAATGCACTTTTAAGCTTGGATATTTGCCTCTATCCAATATAAATCAATTTGAACTGAATTTGTTTATTAATTCAATATACTTGTATGTATGTAGAGTAAATCACAAACAAAAAAAATTATTGTTTGAAAGGTATGAAAGCGTAGGTGAACCAAAGTTTAAACATTATTTAATGTTTTTTTTTTTTTTTTGGTTTTGTTATATTCGTATGAAGAATAAGGATGATGATGACGACGATGATTACTGCTACTCGGCGTCATTTTTTCTTACTGACTCTCAATCTCTAACTTCTAAATAGTTTCTTCCTTTCATAATCATGAACTTTTCGCATATACTATTGTACTTTCTTTCTTCTTGTGAGTGCGAGCGTGCCTGTGTGTGTTATTTTTAACTTGTGTAAATCTGCTTACTCAGAGTCTTGAGTTCAGTTGAGTTAAGTTGGCCAAAGTTTTGTGAGGATATTTTATGCATTCCACACCAATCCCAATCCCAATCCCAATCCAACACCAACATTGCAAGACATGCCACGCATAAGGTTCTTAAGTACAATAGCTTTCTCAAGTATGTTTAGCTTAAAGTTTAAGTTCTAGTGATTATGAATCTCTTAGCAAATTTGTATTTTATTGTATAAAAAATGTCAGGCAGCATTGACTTTCTCAGTGAAACTCACTGATTCATTCACAAAACTGCCCTATCTTTGATCTTAGTGCAATGGCAGTCTGCTTAATCATGAATGATTTCTATCCCACCTTAGATCAAATGTCAATAGTTTGATCCCTGACCTTCCGTTCATCAATTTGCTTCTTCAACTTGACTGTTTGCTATTTCTACTTTTAATTAAATTGTTACTTGCAAGTACATATATACTATATAGATATATATATAAATAGTAGAGGAAGACATGAAAAACCAAGTGCATGTCAGGGGGAGAAAATTAGAGTAGAAAATATCTTTGTTTACACGAAAATGAGTTTCACTTTCACCAAGAGAAATGCTTAAGAAATGCGTAAAATAAATAAATAAATAAATAAAATGTAACGAAAGAACTACAATAAGAATAAATGTGTGAGATGAAAGAATGTGTAACTGAAGACATAGATGATGGATATTGAAGCAGAAGAAGACATGTTATTTTAGCATCTAGGAAAGAGTCTGAAAGACCAACAAACAGACCGACAGACAGACTGACAACTTCATTATAATGATAAAATCTAATTAAAAAAGTTTAACGTAAAATGTCAACTTCATTTAAAAACGTAAAAAGAAAAAAGTGAAAGAAACAAACAACGAAAGAAATAACGTAAGAAAGAAAGTTAGAAGACGCCTTGAAAATGGGCATGCTGTTTGTCCTTTTTCCTTTCTCATTTTCCTCTTTTTAGTTCACTACATCATTTTTGTAGTTCGGTTCAGTATTGTTTTGAGATGCTTGACAAAAAAGGGATACAACTAAATGTCTGATATGCATATTATGGATGATGATGAGCAGAGATAAACATTTTTCTTTTGTCATATCCTTTCGATGTTGTATCTTATTCCTCTCGTTACTCGATGTTACCTTTTGATGTGTTTCGGCGCTGTCCAGGACAATGAGTAAAGAAAAAGGAGAAAATATATTTTTTGTTTTATTACAAAATTAAAAGTTTGTCAAAGTTGCTTGCTCATCATTCTTCAGTGGTGTGCTGACATTCTAAACATCCTAATTAACGTTTTTGCTGCCCTGTCCTTAGTCCTTTTTTTCATTTGATGATTAACATTTCAAAACAACGAATCCTTCCAACAGAACTGACTTATGTAAATCTCTTAGGCCAGTGGTTCTTAGACTTAGATAAACTAACTTTACATGCACAATTTTTCGACAGTTTTGTCAACACATATTTATTACTTATATTAATATGAAGAATTTAATTGTATGTCAGTTCCAGACATTCTGTCAAACAAGAAAAAATTATCTTTCTTCCTGATCTAAAATTCAGCCGTTCCAGTAATAAACATTTATCTAAAGTAAATGCTACTCTAAAATCTAGTAAATGGGTTGGTCAAAACAAAATTCTGAAATCTTATTGACCCAGAAATGCAGTTTTATGAACAACAACATTAGTTGACTTAGATGGGGCTTAATTGATTCAAGAATCATAGTCCTAGCATAGATATTAATTTTGTTATTTGCATTCTTATAATATGTCATCTAAATTCGTTTGTTTTTCAAGTCTCATTACCAAAAAAAAAAAAAAAAAAAAACAATGACAAGAGCCAATAAGCAATAACAACATCATCTTTTTGTTTTTGTGTCAAAAGTTTTCATTCATTTCTTGGGGTTTTTCCTTTTTGAACTTTTGGTTTTTTGTTGATTCCTTGCCGGCGACATTTGTTGACCATCGTCAATCAACCTAATGACCCAAACCTTGTCAGAAAACAAACATTTTTGTTATTCCTGTTCACACTTTTCTCTAGTTTTTCTTAATTTTTTTTTTTTTCTTTTTTTTTTTTTTTTTTTTTTTTTTTTTTTTTTTTTTTTTTTTTTTTTTTTTATATATATTTTTTCCATTACGAGTTAGTTTAGTTGGGCATGTGTATGGGTTAAAAAAGCGTTTATCATGATGCTGATGATGGTAATGGTGATGATGTTGTTAGCTGGTGGTGGTGTCAGTATAACGCGTTAAGATACTTTTCTTATAGTTTTGTGTAGATTTTTTTCTTTTATTTTGCATTCCATCATTTTCAGAGTATTTGATGCTTTAGAGGGAATTTAGACGCTGATGGTGGTGGTGGTGTTGGTGGTGGTATTTCTTTTTAAGTAGTATAGTGAAGTGTTTTTCTTTTCGCCATTTGGCACTAGCACTAGTAGTTGTTGGATCAAAAGTAAAAGAGGTTGATTACAGAATAAGATGAAAAAAAAAAGAAGCAAAGCAGTTAAGTTTGTTGATGTTAAGCAAAGCACATTTCTAATGACCTTCATTACTTTCAGTTTGTTGTGTTGGGGGTCAACGTGAGACTAGTTATAGAACTCTACTCTTTGTAAACACCTTGTCATACACATTCACACATTTCCACACTCATACCCTAAAACAAGCATCAATATACGCACACACCCTACTTACTACTACTTAAGAGGCAAATAGAGAGAGAGAGAGAGAGAGAGGTGTGCCCCGAAAGTATACGACTTGCGTTTATTACTCCGCGCTGACAGTATTCTTCTTCCTGCTAGCTAATCCAAAATCGACTGAAAACACACACACTCTCATCGGTCCTTCCACATTCTAAAGCAGTTATGCGACTAGTTTTTAATCTTCTTCTAATGTTATTTTTCGAGTAAAAAGCAAAACATAATGCAATACTTGACAAGAACCGTGATCGGTGGCTATTGGTATGTGGAGAGCTCGCTGAGAGTCACCTGCGACACATTATAGCGAAATTATGAACGTATGTAGGTCGAATACTTTTAGGACACACCAGTATTATATACGTACACTCAAAGGCAATATCAACACAACAGCTAAAGTATGTTTAAGGAAGTGAGTGAGTGATGCAAAACATGAGTCAGATGTGGGGATGTTAGTGCGTGTTAAGGAGGAAGGCAAACAATAAAAGTGAAATGGGGGGCAGACACACACATTCACTCTCGCATACTCATACTTACATACATAGAAAAAAAGAAAAAGAAACAGAAAAAAAAACTCTTACCAGCAAAACACACAACTCAAACGAAATGGGCACAAGTGGCCAACAGCAATAGGCCACTGAGCTAAGTTGTTGAGTTCAGACTAATAGCTTTGCAATGAGTTTGTTTTTACTTTGGGCATTCAAAACAACAACAGTAACAACAAATCGGAAAAATATGGGCCAAAAAGACTCTGTGGCATACTCTTTCCTTCTCTCTCATTTATGTATCATACATATATTCGTTTTATCTAAAATGAATGCATAGCAAGCATCATTGTATTATATGTATTGTAGTTATTAGTAGTAGTTGTACATAAGTTTAACTCATTAAAGGTTCTTTTCCTTTACTCACAGACCGTGTTGTTGTTGCACAGTTTTTAAGTGCCTTAATATGTCATTTCACAAATTTCCAAATTCAACAAGAAACGCCCAAAAAGTATTATATTTTCCTTTTCTTTACATTCATACATACATAAATGATGCGCATCTAATTTCGGGTTCACACAGGGCTTAAGCAGTTTAAAAAATTGCTTATTTTGTACAACAACTACCAAATTTCGAGATGGCTTTTGTAAAATGTAAGCGACTTTTTTTCTGCTGAAGTATTATAAGTGAAAATTGAAGCAACTGTGCTGCTGTCCACTTGTTGAACAAGGCTGCGACGGTTTTGGAAATTTTGGAAGTTTTTGCTAAAATTTAAAAGAAAAAAATACTTATGTTGCAGGGAAGATAAAGGGAGTTGAAAGAACTACTATGTGCATACACTGCAAATTGTTCTAAATCATCTACAATATTTTCTACAAAATTTCCATTTTCATATTTCATAATAAGCCTCAACGTTTAATACGTATGTATGTTGAACCAAAATAAAAAAACAGCTGTTTTTTTAAGCGAAAGCGTTGTGAGAACGTTTGCTTAAAAAGTCTCATCTTTAAGCTGTCTGAACCGGGCATAAGAGTTGGTAGTAATAGATTAAAGAAGTTTTAAGGGCGCCAGATACAAAAATATATTGCATATTATATTAGTATTTTTTTTTTTTTACCAACTACTCCAGGAGGGTATGTAAGATCTTCTCGTATAACCGATTATCCAGGTTCAGCATCTCTCTACTAACATAAACTCTGTTAAGCTTTTATTTTCTCTGCAATGACAAGCATTCATGAAGCCCAAAATTGATGAATAATTTTCCTGGAAATTCCCGCCCGTAATTATATAAATAATGTTTAGTCTTATTTTTTGATGTTGTCAGATGGAGTTCTACAGAACAACTTAAATATTAAACTATAAAGAAGAGCAGATTCACACTGACGCCGACATGACTTGTATTATTGCCGGTTATTATTTATTTCTTTTACGAAGGTGAATCGAATTTTGTGTACGAGGGCAATGCGAGTTGTGTTAACTTATACAACTTTCAAGACGGATCAATAAGAAGCAGCCGTGTTAGGAATGTAGAGGCAAGTTTCTCATCTATTCTACTCTATTCTATTTTTCAGCGTAATCCTTTTAGTAAAATATACTGTTCCCAACGTTTCTGCCATTTCTTTAAATCCTAAAAACAAAAAATTTATAAAATTTATCAAACTCTTCAAAATACATTTTTCGACGATATCATCCTTGTTTTTGGCGAATTTATTTTTCCCTGAGCCATGTTTTCATGTTGGGGAACGGAAAGAAGTAGCAAGGACCCAAATCGGGAAAGTATGGGGGTTCGTAGATCAGTTCATGTGTTTTACTGCGACAATTTTGGATGAATGTGTTAGTCCATTATCGTGGTGAAATATGTTTTTTTTCGTAGACAAATGGGGCTGTGTCCTTCAATTTTATATTGAATTGGTCTAATAATTCACTGAAGCACTGCCCCGTGATTGTTCTTCCTTGCTCTAAAAAGTCCAAGAGGATTATTCCCTATGCATCGAATAAAAAGTAACCAATGAATCAATCTGAAATTTTGTGTGGTGTCATGTGACAGATGGCAGTACACAGCGATAATGTAAACTTTTCTCTGCAACGTCACCTGTCTTCAAATACGGGTACTTATTGATCAACCATCATATTTCAAGAACTTTGGGACCGTAATGAAGAAGCTTAGGTTAGAGGTTAAATGCAAAATCGTGATGTTAACACTAACGTTGGTATTTTTAACTATGATTATCTAAACGCATCTGTTCGTGCCAAAGTTCTTTTGAAACTAAATGAAATACCTGAAGAAATAAGCTATGTGATGATTTTTTGCTCTAAAAAATATAAACCGCTGCAAAAACATACCGAAAAATTTGTACGGCTTAAGGTGAGGATGCTGTGAATAAATGCCAAGCCCAGGATTGCTTGGCTCTATTCCGTTCACGGAATTTCGTTGTCCAAGATGTACCTCGCTTTGGTCGGCCAGTCACTGAAAAAGCTGAAGAAATTTTGTAACTTGTGGAACAAAACGGACTGCATGCTTTCTGCAGATGACGGAGGCATTAAACTTCAATCACATGAAAGTTTGGCATCTTCTAAATAGAGCAGGCTATGCAAAAGATGCTCGATTTTTGTATTGTGAAAGCAATGTGACCCTCTACAAACTACTTCAAATCTTGGATTGATGGCAAACAAGGTTATGTTGAGTGTTTGGTGGGATTGGATGGTCAAAAACATGAGTGATAAGTGTCGCAGTGAGCGCAAACCTTCCCGACTCCTAGATTTTGTCCCTTTTCTTTAAAATCACGCACAATTCCAATGTTACTTGGTGTAATCACGAAACTTTTATGAACTGGATGTGCGTCGTCTTTGATGTTCTCATGACCTTCTTTGAATCGTTTAAATCACTTATGAACTCTGGCATGGGAAAAACGAGTGTAACCCATACACTTGTTTCATTAATTCAAACATCTCAGTAAAAGTTTTTCCAAGTTTAAAACAAAACTTTATATTCGCACTGTCACTTATAAAGTAATAACTCGGCTTCTAATTATCCGTTGGTCATGCACTTTGGAAAGAACATCAGTGGCCCGTACTCTTGCCAAAAGATAGTGTCTCCCTATAAATAGAGAATTTGAAAAAGTCTCGTCAAATTTGCAACAGTCCTTGTATTTTGTATTCAAATTATTCGGAACCATACGTGTATGTCCAAATTGGTTTAATGTAATAGGAAATGATGAGAATTTGAAGTTAGGAAGAAGGCATTCCTGATATCTTAAAATATTGGTGCAAAATGTGAATAGTTTGTAGATAACTCCACATGACCAACGCTTATGTGACAAGATAGGCGTGAATCTCCTTGTTATCATATCCATTCGAATATGATATTTTTTTTTGCAAAATTTATGAATTCAAGTATAAAACATTGAACTTGACTTTCATCTTTCTTTCTTTGCTTTTTGTTGTTGGGCTCTTATCTATTTACACGCCCATTAAGCTTAAAAAGTAACCAAGGACACAAGAGTCAGAAACAAAATGGTTTAGATCAATGGACACGACAGAAAATGTCACTTCACATGTTATTTAAAAATCAAAAAATTAAAAAAGGTTTTTCATTTTGCTTTAAATCGAGCAGAGAAAATTAAATTGCAAGAAGAAAGACTACTTTTGGGCTCACAACATCTACACACATGACTGATGCTTTAATCCATACATATACATGTGTATCAATATGTGTGTGATGTGTGTATTTTTGTGAAATTGACAGTTGCTATAAATTCTCCGGTAAAATGTCAACCAAGCAACGAACGACACAAGGTGGGAGACATGAGAAAAAGGGCAAGAATTCTCTTCTCGTTTGACTGAATGATGACCATGTGAGCTGCTTAATAGGCGATATATGTACATATACACATATGTATATGTTTGTTGTGACCTTTTTGCTTTATCATTTGTTGTTCTTGTTTTGTGTTTTTTCCGCTTTCATAAGTCAAACTTTAGCTTTGGCTACTCAGTGTCTAATGCGAATACGCCATGTGTTCCTCCATTAAAATCCTTTCTCACCTTATTTCATTTAGTCTGTCTGTTTTGCTTGTCTTGGGTTCCATTTAGATTTGCTGGTGATTAATGTCCAATCCAAAATGAATCTTATTGTGAAAATACAATATAATTCAATAGAAGTAGTAGTAGTAGTAGTTGTAGTCCCCAAAAATCATAAATGAGAATTATGTGCCATTCATTCAGATTACAAACTGGTAAATTATGCAATATAATAATATACGAGTAAAAGAGAATAATGAAAAACTTAAAGATGATTAAATTTGTGTTGATAAAAGTCGATCAAAGCGTCGAAAAAGCATTAAAAATAAGTAAATAGGAGAATGGCAAGTCCATGGTAGAAGCAGTACTCCTTATATTTGCCACAATTGCAATCAATTAAAAATCAATCAACTCAAATGTACTGAAAAACAATTTTTAATTGAAATGCAGCAGCAACCAACCAATTCAAACCGAACCAACCAACGAACCTGGATGATATATGTACGAAAGGACAAACGAATGGATGGATGGATGGATGGATGGATGGAAGGATGTCTGTGTTGTGAGCTCAGGTGTTGTGTTGTATGGCAAGCAGATCTTTTCATACTTGATGCGAGTATTTCAGACACACCAAACACTCCGATTGACGACTTCAAATGAGAGCCAATGAATATATTTAACGAAATCCTTCTCGTCCTTCGATTCGAGTGGAGTTCAGTTCAGTTGAGTCCGAATGATTACATGAATATTTTATGAGGATAAATAAGTAGAAAAATTTCAAACATCCAACAGCAACTATAGTCACAGTTCCCTTACCCATGCCTTCGACTTCATTCGTTCATTCATTTTGTTTCATTTCAAAAAAGCATTTGTGGCTGCCTGGAACAAGTGGAGGCAATCATGCAATCATAGTCTCTGAACTATGGACTCTTATGAATGAAATGGAATTCAAAGCGATTGTCCATCTATCCTTCTTCATCGGAGTTTTACATCACGACGTATGAGTAACGCACACTCACACTTACAGTCCAGCATCTTTACTCGGTTTTACTCAATCGTTCAGTGATTTTTGTACTTGCAAGTAAAGTATCTTTGGTTATTGTTTGTCTCCCTCTTTTTCCCCAACTTCTTATTTCTTTTGATTGCTTTTAAGTCTTTGCTTTTACCATTAACATTTAACTTAAATGTAAAGTGTTGCGTGTGTGTGTGTGTGGTGCGTAGCGTATTATATTTTTGAAAGTGGTTTTTGCTCGTTCCAACACAGTTTTTCTTCTGTTTTTTTATTATCATAATGCAAATGTAGTAGTGATTCTTTTATTTTGTGATTTCCTTATTTATGTTGCGTCTCCTTTGGTAATATTGTGGTAAAAAAAACTAAAACCAAAAAAGATCCTTCGTTGAAAATTAAAGTTGAGAGGCGAGTACTTTTTCTATTGACCATTTTAAGACTGATTACACACAGAGAGCTGAGTTGGGTGATAAATGTATTAGTGTAAACCAAAAAGGTAGGGTATCCTTAATAAGATTCAGAAGTCACCCTTAGCCTCTAAAACCATTCTGAGTAATCCACAAATAAAGCCAAGTGTGACAATTTTATCAAACTGTCTAACTCCTCAAAGAATGGTCTTCTGAGAAGACGAGATCGTTTACCAAGAAGAGTAGGGCCTTCACATAGGATGTGTTGAATACTCTCTGATTCTAACACATCCTCTCAGCTGCGATAGAAATTATAATATGGAACGTGCATATTAGCCCAATTATGCAGTGCCCTATCATTGTCATCATCCGAATCATTTTCTTTTCAAGGCCAGCGTGTCCTAGCGTCTGCACAACCAGGCTCATTTGCTTACTTCATGCTCGCCAGCTCTTTGGTCTCAACTTTCAGTTCTCTAAAGATGTCCTGTAAGGGTCTATGAATATCAGCAATTGCTAGAGAAACGGGCTCGTCAACAATTTGTTAAACTGTTCTTGCATCGGGCCTACTTACAAGCTTTAAACAACTCGGTTATTTCAATTTTAAAATATAAATCAATTATTTCTTTTCATTTATTCTGAACTTGTCTTTTTTTCCGTTTTATTTCAAGTGTCACAAAGAAAGAGATCCTTCTGTCTTCTATTTTGTTAATGTATTTGCAAGATGCTCATGTCCTTTGGTTCATACTTGTTTAATAATGTTAAATAAATTTTTTACTGAAAGTAGAAATAAGAAAAAAAAAAACCAGAAAGAAACATAAAAGAATGTGATAGAATAAAAAACCAGTGTTTTTCTAATAAGAATATGAATTTGAGTAGGGGGCTTGTATGGGAGGTACCCCTCATAATAGTTCGAAGGTCTTAAAATTGTAGTAGCTAATATATATGGGTCGAACACTTCCAGTTTTCAAACAGCACAAAAAACTAAAAAGTTTTTCTAATAAGAACGTTAATTTAAATGGGGGTTAGTATGGTATTTACCCCTCCTACTAGCCCTAGGATCATGAAATTTACATGGTTGGTGGCGATCAAATTAATGTTCTTATTAAAAAGAACTTTTTTATTTATGGTTTGATCGAACTGAAATTTGGACATTATGAGATTCTGAGCCATATCCACCAACCATGTAGGGTTGGCAGCAGGGGTACCTCTCATATAAACCCACATTAACAGACAAACTTATAAAGAGGAATTGTACTTATTGTACACTTATAGCGCCACTCAAACTGAGTTCTTTGTTGTTAATCAAACTGTAACAGAGAGCATAAACAATGAGGAGTATAAAATCTTCGGCATAGTCGAAGAAACCCTTCTTTCCGGTATATATATTTATATTCATATATACATTGATTTTTATATATGGTAGTTTATTAAGCCTAATAGATACTAGTAAAGGAAATGTACTTGCGCTAATAATCTGAAGTTGTAATAATTTACTGATTAAAATTCTTTTGTTCTAGACTTGAATAATTTTATTTATTAAGTTTTCTTTCTTTTCATAAAATAGAGTTCAACAATCAAGTTTTTTGTTATCATAATAATTCTTTTATTTATTATAAATTTTATTTGAATTCGAAAAAATGTTCTTTCGTTAAGAATCTTAAATCGCAATAATTCAATGTATTAAAATATTTTCGTTTTAGATTCAAATAATTTTATTTAATTTTGTTTTTTCCATTTTTTGAGTAAGGGAAATACAGTTCATCAAAGCACTTGAGTGTTATTCTAATAATTCTTTCATTTATTATTAATTTTACTAAGATTCGAGGAATTTTACGTGCTCTAAGAATATGAAGTAGTGACAATTCACTGATTAAAATTTTTTTTTTTTTAAACTCGAATAATTTTATTTATTAATTTTTTTCCTTTTCATGAGTAAAGGAAATCCAGTTCATCAAAGCACCTGAGATTTATCCTAACAATTCTTTTATTTATTATTTGTTTGATTGAATGTTGTAAATTTTCTGTTTTTCTTTTCAAACTTTGTGATTTTATCTTAATTTTTTTTTTTTTTTTTTAATAATTGAATCTGATTTTATCCGAAATGTTACCGTGAATTTCGATATTTTAATATTTCGATCTCTTATCATGAATTATGTATTTTGCGAGGAAATATTTTTTTCTTAACCACCTTCAGATACCATTGGATATATGTTAGCATTATTATTGTTTTCCGGATATATTTCACCAACTTTTGTTGACCATTGTTAGCAATTTTACATATCAATTTACTATTATTAGTATTTCCTTAATATTTTTCGGAATTAAATTCATTATTCCATTATCATTCATATTTTTGAGTTATATTGGAACACTGCCAAGATGCAAATTTAAAAGCAACGCTATTGAAAAGCAGGTGGCCCCCAAGGACTGATGAGTATTAGATCCGTTATATGAATTTTGAAACATATAATAAACTTTAGATATACGTTATAATCAAAAGTTTATTATGTCCATATGTTCAATATGATAAAAAACAAAAAAGTTTTTCTAATAAAAACATGAATTTGAGTTGGGGAGTTACGCCCCCCAGTGTCCGTTTCGTCTGATACCGACAAATGTATGTATGTGATGTATGGTACAAAGAAAGCTTCAGCTATCTAACTCAAAAACTGTAGGACTAGTTTGCATACATACAGACGGACAGATCGACATGGCTAGATCAATTCGTCCCGCCACGTTGATCAAGAATATGAATACTTTATGGGGTCTAAGATGTCTCCTTCTTTGCATTACAAACTTCATGACAAACTTATAATACTGCGTAGAGAGTATAAATATAGATATAAAATATAGATATAGATAAGAATCTACAAAAAACCATTTTAAAATTATTATTTTCCATCATCATAATTTGTATCGGTCTATCTATTTATCATCACAGATTTTTTATTTTAAGTTTTTTTTTTTTAGTGAAAATGGTATGGGAAAGATGGACTAAGCCATGCTTAAATATTTGTAGCAAAAGTCAAGTGTTGCATACTAAATTAAATCGTTCTCAGTGATGGAACAATATTTTGTTGTTCTTAGTATCTTTTGTAATTTGACATTTTTGTGTGACATTATTTTTTGTAATAAATCATCTAGAAAACGGACTCATCTGAACTCCGAACAAGAATGACAACAATGGTGATGATGTTGATGTTGGTGTTGGTGTTGGTGATGACAATGAGCGCCAATGATGATGATGTTGCTAAGGATGTGATGGAGATCCTGAGTTACAATCATAGTATCTCACTCCTTTACTTTGTTCATTTTGTGTCCATAAAATATTGTAATATGAAGTATTTTAGTGGGGTTGGGGTTTTGGGGCGTTTACTTTTTGTGTTTTACTTGACAGTTTTTTCACTCCCACTCCCAGTGTCAATTCCACACTCTCCTCTTGTCTTTACTATTTGTGTTTCATGTTGTTTAGTTTCTTCATTCCATCACTCACTCATTCATTTATTCGTTCATGTCTGTTTCATATTTGACGCGAGAATGTTGTCGTTTTCCTTGTTCTTCAAAGTGATAATGAATTGTTGTGTGTGTGTCGTTCCTACTTTAGTAGTTGTGATTGATGTCTTACGTTATATACATGAGTATCTATGTATGCATAAGTGTACATGTGTGAGAGTGTGGGTGTGCTAACAAGTGTAACTGCGGTTCTTTCGTTATTAAATAACATTTTAGTCTTGTCAAGCGAAAGGCACACAAACGCATGAGGGCAAACACCTTTTTCAATTAAAAGTGATTTTGACTCAATGTTCTTTGACCTGCCTGGCTATCAGTCATAAAGGTCATTCATTCATTCATTCCTTTCTTCATTCATAACAAAAAGGATCATCATCACTACTTAATGATACAATATTTCCCTTAAAATCCTCTTGGACATATTTCAAGTGACATATTTTAGTTTTGTTTCGTCACAATGCTGTATCTCATGATTGGTAATAGGTAGACTGTTAATATTTTCACAAACTGAGTATCTCTATTGCCGCTATAATAATATAGTATATAAAACTAAAATAAACTTAAAAATTAAACGGGATCTCCATACAAAAAACGAGTTTTTATTATCATTTTGCAACCACAACATGTTACACTTAAAACTATCTATGTATGTATAAATATATATATATATACCTATATATTTAAGTGGATCTATGTCGATCTGATTTTTAGCATACCATAGTCTGGACAGAGTTTGTTACGGATCAGATCAAAAATTTCCATCATTTTCCAAAACCAAAGTAGTGAACGTCTTCACCAAATGATCAAAATGACAAGAATGTTGGAGACAGCAGACAGTAGCAGATAATGCAAGTGATGTGGTGAAGCAGTTCTATATAAATACATGTTTTTTTTAGTAAAGGCATAACAACGCACCTAGTATAGAATATATTCTAATAAACAAAGTCTTAAAGTATGTATAACATATATTGTGAGTTAGAGCCGATAGCCATTGATGCTAGTACTCCATACCTTGTTAGCTGTTAGTTTTAGATTATGTTATATATATTGTATATATATATTGTTATTTAGACATTTCTATGTATTCCATTATTAAAATTGAGCAAAAAGCGCCAAAAAACCCATTTCTTGTATGGGGATTCCTTTAATTTTTAACTTTTGTTTTTTTGTTCTGTTGTTATAGCTGCAATAGAAATGCACAATCTGTGAAAATTTTAACTATCTTTCTATTACGGTTCATGAGATACAAGCAGCTAACAGACGGTCGAAAGTATTCCAAAAGTACATATTTTTAAACCTTGTTCAACCCTTCGTATGCTATTCGAACACGCACTTGACCATTTCCATTTATTTTTTTTTTTTTAATGATCGAGAAAACTACATTTTGTACTTGACTCATTTTACCTGAACCTTCTAGTTTATTATTCAATTGACTATGATACTCAATACTTAACTGCAAATACAAAATTACTTGAGTTTTTATTTGAATTTTACTATTCATATTATTGTAATTCGTCATAGTTGGCAACAATTTAACCTATCATCATCATCAACTTAGTTGTGGATTTAATATTCCGTGTGAAGAATTTTGATTTTTCAAGTCCATCACCGAAAAAGGCCTTTGGATTTATGTTAGTTTTTTTAATGTTTTTTTTTTTGTTTTTTTTTTGCTTGGTAGAAACGTGGTAAATTTATTAATTAAAGAAGAGAGCTCAATCCAAAATCAGTGAAAAGTAAACAAAAATAAACAGAAAATCGAATATCGAACCACGAGTTGTTGGCTTGTGTTTTTCTATTAACCTTGAAATTGGAATTATTTAAATGAAGAATTGTTGTTGCATCTTAATTGTTTTACAAGGCCAACCAACCTTCAATCCACCCTCCATCAATGGTTTCGGTTTTGATTTCAATTTTGTTTTTAATGTTTTGTCTATATTATTATTATCATCATTATTAATATTGTATTATCACTATCATCATCTATGGCGGAAATTGGTATTAACACTTAAGCGGATTTAGTTGAAATCCAAATTTGAAATGGGTTAAAATTATATATTTGTAATATTTCTTAAATTAATGAATTTTTTTCTTTTGGCTTTTGGTTTTGAACTTATTTTGATTACAAAATGATTTCATCAAGACAACAAAATTTTTAGAAAAATATTCACACTGTTAATACCCTTCAAATTAATAAATAGATGTATATAGAACATCCATGAAACTCAAAATCAATTTATTAATATGTAAGGACTCCTTAAAAAATCCAATTTCGGCAACTCTTAAATTATGATAAATTGGTCCATATGAAAAATTACAATTAATAAAAAAATTAAGCTTGTCCTGATTATTGACATTTCCCATTTTGACTTCCTATGCGAAAGTCCACTTTGACGTTATTAAACATCTTACTTACTTTGTTAATGAATGTCTTAACATCAATAATTTTTCATTGGGCTTGCAAATCGTGCATTGAAATATAGTTTTGTATTACGTATAAGAGCTACAATATGTTATCTAATAGTGTTTCCTCAGTGAATAAAACATTGAGAGTTCTGATTTAGCATCCATAATGGGATTCTTGAGTTCTGAACAGCTGGTTTTTATTTTGGTTACACGCACGCATGGAACATTGTGGCTAATTGTGAGAAAATGAAATAGAAATTCTGTGGGAAAATAGATGATTTAGAAACATTTGAAGTATAAGACTATGCACATAATTCTCTCAGATCCCTCTTTTTTCCCTGCTATATACATAAACCGCACTAAACAATCACACGTTGAGGATGGAGAGGCTTTTCAACAATAACTCTTGGGTTTTCCGAGCCCCAGATGCAACAATTTTGCTTTTTCACATAGCCACCGCATCAGTCAAGATGATTTTTCGATGGAATTCCAGATTATTTCTCGGCCAAATTTTTAACATTTTTATAGTGAATTTTAATTATTTGAATGCGTTGTTGAAATGTGTATAGTTCCATTTTTATTAATGGCGTAGTTTCTACTTGTCAAACGTCAAAAAATGACAGCTTCAAAAGTGACATCTACCGAAATAGCGGGCTATTCCAAATAACACCACTTATTGGAAAACCCTATATTTTATTAAAATTTTAGCAAAAATTTTACAATTTCAAATTTGCCAGAACTTGTCTTTTAATATTTAAAATTATCGGCTTATTTAAAGGAGATGCTGGTAGAATTATTGATACATATTCAGAATGTTTTCCAAATCGTTTTTATAAATTTACAATGGTTAAAAGAAGGGAGTACTAACTACTAAATTATACTTAAATAATATATTTTTTGAACTTATTTAATTGGTCCAAAAAAAAAAAATTCCCATATTTTGGAATAATAGTGAAAAATAGTGAAACAAACTTTCGTAGTTTTTTAAAAATTGATTATTATATAGTACTAAAGGAATATATTTTAAAATCGACAAATATGTTCAAGAGATATTGCCAATTTACTTTTGAAGAAGTTTTGAATATAATTAGTTGAGCTTCAGTGTATATTAAATATATGAACATATCTCGTCTTTGATATCTCTATAAAGACAATGTGTGGTGTTTATAAACATCACATCAATGTTAATATGCTCCAAGCATTCAAATAAAAGGCAAAGATTATAAAATAAATGATAAATTGAATGAGAATTTAAGACTTAAGCCTTTTTCATTTATTTTAAGCCTATTTGGCTGCATTTGTTATTGACGTTGGTTTTTTGTGATTAAATTCATGATTTCACTATAACATAAATTCATTAAGTAGAAATTAATCTCTTGATTTTGAATTTAAAATATGAAATTACGCCAGAGTGAACATGACAACAACATAAACTCCAACTACAATACAAAGATGAAAAGATGAAAAAGAATAAAGGAAACCAATCTAATTAAAATGCTTGAAGCCAACAATAACTTCAAAAATATTTAAAACCTTAAAAACAAAAGATGAAAAATTTACAAAAACAAAACGAAAATAAAAAAACAAATAAACGAAAACCAGCAGAATTTGAATTCATACAGGGAGACACACACACATGCTCTCACACGTACATCCCCACTTACATTTCACTTATATCGTACTTACTAAAATATATAAAATCAATTAATATCAACCCAACAAAAATGGTGGAGGTAAAAACATAACAAGGAAAGAAATAATTATGAAGAAATAAGAGAAATGAAGAACCGACAACAGAAACAAAAGTGAATGAAAATTAAATCAAAAAGCAAGGAAGCAAAAATCATACGCAATCCATCCATCCAATCCTCCAATCCTTCCTTCATCTTTCTCTCATACCTTTTCACCTAACTTCCTTTATGCACACAGTACAAACAACAGGTGAGCAAGCGCTGCTAATAGGAAGAACTGGAGGACGAAAAAAGAATTCATTGAAATGGTGGATGGATAAGATGTTTTTGGAAATGAGTGGCAACAATGGTTATGGCAACGCTTCCATCGTGAGTCGATGGTAGCGGGCGGTGGCATGGTTTAATCCGCATGGTAGGATTGCCTTAAGGCTTCTGACTTTATGCGCGCAATGTTTGCTTATTAAAACGAACATGGCTGATGCACATGTGAATCCTGAGTGACCACCACCATCATTCTCATATAGTACACACGCACGTACATATATACTAGTAAATGTACTAGTATTGTAGACATACAATTACATACTTGTGTATCATATCATTTACGATAGTTTTGCGAGACTAACGGACAAAAAACTATTGCGCCCAGATCCGAAAACGATACAAGAATGAATCATATATCGTTCAATTTGTGCCAGCAAAAGATATCATTAGTGAGCTTTTTTATGAGCCTTTTGTCATATTTATTGTCGCGTCACGCCTCTTGCCTATTACTTCATATGCACGTAAAGTTATCGTTTGCGAGCACCTTTGTGAACATTGAGTGAACTCGTTTGCAATAGTTTAGTCGAATTTTCGCTCAACAATCGCTGCTTGGTCCACTGGGTAAACACTTCTATAGATGTGAATGCCCATTTGAACAACAACAGAAACACACATTCTACACACATGACTATTATATATACCGAAAGATGTGTGTTTGGTAGATTAAAGTTCAAGAATACTCATACACCCACTTAAATCTGAACTTCATGTTTTAGCAAAAACAAATGTGTAGCGAAATTATTTTGACACCATTACGAAACTATTGCGCAATTTCAACTTGGAAACTAATAGAAAATAATCTTCTATGGTTTAAGTGTATACAAAATATACAAAAATACTTACGAAATAAAAAAAAAAAAAAAAAAAAAAATACTTGGTAAAAACGGGTAGGTCTTACTATTGTATGTTCTTCCGACTGTCGGATACCCTTAAACTTCAAACTACACCACTATCAATGTTGTAAGTCTATCCACTTATTGCATGTTCTATCGTAGTGGTTCTTAATATATGATCTGCAGATCCCTAATGCTGTCATTGGCACAGGTCTGTGAAACAATTTTGATACGAATATTCATTATTTAATTTCTATTAATATTTTTTAGCTTCAATGCATTTCATAAAAAGAGTTCCCAAAAAAGAATTTATTCTTTATGTCATTTGAATATGGCTGAATTACTCTCCTTCAACAATAAATACGGAAAAAAATAGGACATTTGATAATTAGCAACGTCAATACTGGTTGGGATGGGATCTACGACATATGTTTAAGATCTATCGGTATGGATCATAAATCCGATGATTTTGTCATTAATGCTAAAAATACGTATAAACATGCCAATCACGAAAGAACGGATTACATGGAATTTGTGGTATTGGTGAGGAATGTTTTCTGGAAAGTCTCAGTTAGTCTTAATTCTGTAGAAATGTTTGCTCTTTTAAGACCAAAATTTCGTGCGCAAGCTGCACGATTCACAGTTTTATGTGATCAAGCCCGGATTGCTAACCCAAGCGATGAAATTCCAGCTCAGACGAACCTTAAAAATCGGCCAAGTTTGATATGTATATATGTGTTGTATATTTTGTTTTTGCAGTCTGTTTCAGTTATCATATTTGATTTTACCACATTGGAATATAAAAAATGAATATGAAAGAGATGACTGACAGCTGATTAAAGAAACCAACTCAGTGCACCTTTTTTTCAATATTCACGGATGGACTTGTTTTTGTCGGATAGTGGCGGAACATGTTGCAGATTAATCGGACTAGTTTCTGAGGCAACGCAATTATAAATGTCAGACTCTTTATACTCTTCACCGCATAAAGTATGTATATTTGTGATCAGCTAGATAAGACGAGTTGATTTAGCCATGTCCGTCTGTACGGGAACTAGTACCTCTATTTTTGAGCTAGAGATCTGAAATTTTGTTTCTTTTTACTATGCGCAGCACATTTGTCGGAATAGGTCGATTCGAACCATTAGGGTGGTATCTCCCATACAAACCCGGTAATAATGATTTTACAAATGTAAACTAAGAAAAAATCAGTTAGGAAAATTAATATTTTTAGAGATTTTCTTATGTTTGTTTAGACTTTCTCTTATTAAATCCCATCATATTCTCTTTGTATTGCCCTTGGCAACGTGTAGACCATAATTTTAAAGTCTTCAATCAACTCGTTATAATTGTGTGCTCCGTGGTTTCCGAGAAAACCCTTAGCTACTTCTTTAAGACTGTTCCATGCTTGTTTTTCTTTATACATATTGAGTAATTCTGTGAATTCATCTTGTTTACACTGTCTCGATGCCATTTCCTAAGAAGAATAGTTGTAACACCTGCTATAGACAAGTAATCACACACTATTGTGTTCTACACGGCCGATATGCTACCTCTTAGCTGTGAGGTGAATGTTGGAATTTTTATAAACACTTTTATTTCCAGGCAAGATTAGATAACAGGATCGTGTATTTAAAAGCTTTGTTTGTTTTTAAATACATCGTTAGCCTTGTAACTTATTGAGTGATACCAATACTTAGAAAGGATTTTTTTTTTCTTTATTCACTTTATACACACTTTCTATAACTTTGATTTCTTTTTATCATACGATGAACGTATTCATCAACAATAGACAATAGTGTAGTCTTCCTGTGTGTGAAGAGTATTACAGCTTCGGCATAGTCGAAGATATCCTTCTTTCTGGTTCTTATTCAATCAAATCTGAAAATTTAAAAAAGCAAAATTCACAAATTATAGAAGAAAGAAACAATAAATTGCTCGCTATAAACACTTGACGATTGTTGACCGTTCCATTATCCTTGTTGTCATTTCAACTGTAAGAATATTCCATTATATTTTGACAAATCGAATTTATGTAATTTTATCTCATATCACCCGATTTGTCGATCGATTTGCACAATGTTCTTTGTTTGCGCGATGCCATTAAATGATAAATGATTTTGTACTAAATAAATAAACACCTCCAGAGCCATCAAACAAAGGGAAGCCAATCAGTCAGTCAGTTAGTTACTAAGTTAATCAGGCCACTCTGCTGCCCTGCCTTGACCAACTTACACAAAAACTAAAATGAAAATTATACCAACAATAATTACATTTTCCTAAATTAAAATTATGATAAAAATTGTTTTATATCTTGATAATCATCATTATCATCACCATCGTCATTAAAATGATTGCTATACGATTTACTCGTAGGTATTTACTTTAGCTTTTGACTTTGTTTATGCCTTTGAGAGTAAGTTCCCTTAAAAAATTTTATTGTGCCTTTGATTTGATGAGGGTCTTTTATTGTAGATTTTGTAGTATTCTAATCACATTTTGTCATGCAAATTTGTAATTTTGATAATATCAAGTTGACCCAAAATCTTCTCCAAGCCTTGGCAAAAATAAAAATAAATACGAAAACTGAAATTAGATTTTAAGAACTTTTCAAATTATTTTCTAATTAAATACTCTTCATTTTTGTTTTATTTGCAGTTTTTTTTCCATATCTTGGCAAAATTGTACAAGAATCTATGGTATGAGCCATTAAACATTTTGAAAATCAGCATAATCGTCATCAGGAGGAAAAACACAAAAGTGACAAAACGAAGGTAATTAAAAGTCTATTAATTTAAAAATCTTAAGAAACAAATCTCAAGAGACCAACTGAGACCAAACAATGAAAAGTATAACGATAGACTACAATACCAATACCAAAGAAAAATTATATGCAGAGAAAACACAGAAAAATAGAAAGATACACCTACCAATCTTTCTACTACTCGTGCTAACACTTGAATCTGCGTAATTTGATTTGCTTCATTCTTCGCCTCTATCATCATGAGAAGACATTTTCTCAGAAAGAGAACAGAAATAAGTCCTGATGGACGGGGACGGTGCTGGTGGATCATTTGAAAAAAAAAAAAAACAACATTTTTCGTTAGTTTGAAAACGGAAAGTTTTACACGATTTGTGAGCATCATACCCGAGCAATAAATTAAGCAGTTTAGTTGATGAGTCCAATGGACTCAAAACCGTAATCAAGTTGACATCCTACTAGATATATTAGTAATTAAGAATAGAGGAAAAGATAGTAATGATACATTCATACATTATAACTACTATAAAAAAGTATTGAATATAATATACTATATACATAATAAATGTATGTAAGTGCTACTTTCCTTAAGCTATGTTAGGTTTTTGTTTTCACAATCCACTTGTTGTACACATGTATAATCATACGATATATGAAATTTAAGAACGATGTTTCAGAAACTAAAATGATTTATACACTCCTTCTGTTCATATAAATAATCAAAAATATATGCTTATTAATATACAAGGTCACTCTTAATTTTCTTACAAGGTTAACTAGAAACTTAATATGCCATACTATGTAAGTACACTACATTGCACTGCAGATGTTCTATGTGAAATGTGTGTAGTACTAAAGTATTTTGTTGAATTATCTAAATGACTAAACTTGTTATTAAATTGAAGAGGAGTTTACGGAATGAATATATTTAGAAGAGCTCTAAGTGTGCTGAACTTTATTTCATTTGGAGTTCATCAGCTGTGATCACACTTTTGGGGATTGTAGCTTTTAATTGCATATGCGAAAGATACAATCTGAGAGTCTAAGAAAAATACCAATTGCTGGTAAATGAAAGGACTTATTCTGTGTTTGATACATTTAAGAGTCTGCAAATGTCAAATGATTTATCTTATTAAGGCTCAAAATTGCCACGTACAATAGTTTTGCTTTGTCTTTTTGTACTGGACCGAGCCTCACAATTTTATTTATTTATTTATTTATATTTTTTTTTTTTTTTTTTGTTTCTGACTACTTAAGTTTGATCCTTGTAGAAGCTCTTAGTTTCTATAATGAAAGCACAGACGGTTTAAAGATTATTTACACCAATTAATCAAGTGTTGCTTTATTTTGTTTCTTAATCCAAAATAAAATGAAGAAAGGGTAGAATCTCTGCAAAGTTTCTTCATGATACGAAATAGTAGTCTTTTGTCATAGCTATTGCTATTCCTGTTCCTGTCGTTTTTCTCATCGTTGTGTAATTAAACAAAAAGTAAAACAATTGCGAAAGTGGATTGTCTAAGAACAGATTGTCTGCAATAAATCGCAGCTGAGCTGACTATATTGCGGCAGCAGAAGGCGCCAACTTCTCACTCAATCGCGCCTCATTCTTTGTCGTCTGAGTTGTTTTATAGGTAAAAGAGTCGGTAAACTCGTTAAATGAAGAATAAAAAATGCGTCAGTTGGTTGCATAAAAGTGACAGAAAGGAATGAGATACATATCAATCTTGTATGGAAGTGAGTGAGTGATGCGTGCATGCGATTTCCACTTTGACACTCTCGAGCAAAACACTTTATGTGGTGACGACAACGATGACTCAAGCGCACTTTAAACTCAGTCAGACGGGCAGACAGACATTCAGACAGGGGCACTCGTCAACGACGAACTCTTTTCAATACTTTATGCTTACATTTTTTGTGTGATTTTTGATATAAATTTTTCCATCATCTCATCTCTTACTTTTTCTTTGTTCTGTCAAATGAGCGGAAGTTGTCGGAAGTCACCCCTGGAATTATAATTGAAGAAGACGATGAAGTAGAAGTAGATCAAAGGAGAGAGAGGACCGAGACATGTTTGCTTCATGCATGCCATCCTGCCATGCTGATGGGACTGAGTCACTTTTTCGTTTCGTTCCGTTTAGTTTTGTATTTTATTTTGTCCTGTTTTCGCGCCTTTGTCCTGTTGGAAGCTGCGTGCTGCGCTGCACTAATAAATCCTTGTCACAATATCCTTTTGTTTTGTAATTTTCGTTCATTCGTCCTGTTTTTGTTTTCATTACACATTTTTGCCAGCATCAGCAGCTTCGCTCATTCGCTCGCTATTGTCTTCGTGTCGTCCTTCTTGACGACTTCGCACTCATGTTGAATAGCAGCAACAATAATTCAAAACTCATACGTTGCGCCTTTAACGTTCTCATTTTCATTCTCTGACAATGGCAACGCACAACAGGATAAGAATAAAAACAACAACTACAGCAACAGTAACAGGAGTATTAACATCACGACGGGTTGCGTTCTCTGATCCTTCTTGCACAAGGGTCTCACTTTGCCTGATTGTATTCAAACGCATCGCAACAGAGCCCAGACACCGGTGCACACTTCACACTTCATACTCATTGGCATCGCTTCGCCACTTTGTCTTATTCAATGATTAAAATCCTGCTGACACGCAGGATATTTGTTTAATATGTGTCTGTGCAAAGTACGCGATAGGAAGGTTTCGAATCCTTTTTTTTTTTGTTTTTTGTTTTTTATACCCTTCACGGGGGTGAATAGTATTATAAGTTTGTCAGGAAGTTTGTAACACACAGAAGGGGACATCGCAGACCACAAAATGTATATATATCCGTGATCAGCTCGATGAGACGAGTTGATTAAGCCATGTCCGTCTGTCCGACTGTACGCAAATTAGTCCCTCAGTCTTTGAGCTAGAAAGCTGAAATTTTGTACTCAGAGTTATTTTTACATCGGACAATCATTTGTCGGAACGAGCCCAATCGGACCACTGGGAGGGGTACCCCCCATACAAACCCCAACGTCAAATTAATGTTTTGAGTAGAAAAACTTTTTTGGTTTTTATGCTATCACCTTAAAATTTGTACACAATAAGTTTCTGATTCATATTCATTCATATATTTCAGGTTGCTAGGATTACTGGATCGTATAGCTCCCATACGAAAAACGTTTTCTAGGGGCTGCGTGAAAAGTATTACATCTTCGGCATAATCGAAGATACCTTTATTTCTGTTTTTTTTTTTTTATATTTTGTTACAACGCTTACCTCTCTTTGAGCATTCATTCATCTATACATATTTCAGTTGGCTGACGTCAAAAATTTAATTGAAAACAAAAGCTACATAGAATGTATGTACACTTGGATGGGACTAACCCCATAATTCCTCCAACCTTTTTATCATTCAGGCATAAACAGCAAAACATAACGGGGCACAGGACACAGAAAAGCATTAAGCGAACTTAACACAAAAGGACTCTCAAATTCATTTGGCGACTTTCAAAATGTGATTAGTCGTTAATTGTGGCAACAGTTGCAAGAGGTTCAGTCTCTCTCAAAACTTTGGCTAATTGGCTTTGTGGAATGCGAAAGCCAAATCGGAAGACCAACCGACCACACTAATCACCTCTTTTGGTTAAATGATTTCATAATGCATGCGCAAATTTCATAGATTTAATGAGATTTCACTTTCATTTAAAATAAAACTTAGTCTAAGACATTTGTTTGGTTAGTAAGAAGGAGGAGAAAGGGCATTATTATGGAAATACAAGGTGTGTGTCAAAAGTTTCCGAACTTTTCAAAAAGAAAAAAAACTACAAAATAGTTTGGAATGAAAC
>JBANCV010000833.1:0-24700 GCA_037040105.1 Amiota albilabris | reverse complement strand
CGTCCGTCTATCTATGTACTTATGCATGTGTATAAGACAATTCGAGTTAGTACTAGATTTTCACTCAATTACTCATGTACTTATTTTTATATATTTTGAATCCGAGACAAATTGCAATTTTCACACTCTTCACGCAGTGAATAATATTATAAGTTTGCAATGAAGTTTGTAACACACAGAAGGTAACAGCGAAGACCCCTCTAAGTATTTATATTCATGATCAGCTTTACGATAAGAGTTAATTAAGCTATATCCGTCTTTCCTGCCATCTATATGTATGTATATTAGTCCCTCAGAGTTTGAGTTAGAGTGGAGTATGAAGTTTTCTTTTTCCCATACGCTACACATTTGTTGGAATCAGACTAATCGGACCTGTAGGGGCGGTACCTCTTTTACAAACGCAAATTCAAATTCATGTTATTATTAGAAAAAATTTTTTGTTTTTTAATTTATTGAAATTTGAACACAATTAACTATGTAAATTTTAAGAGCCCAGAATTACTGGATCGTAAATCTTCCATACACATATTGCATACTGACTCTAAACTAAACATGAGTCATATCAATATTTTGCAGTTTTGGCAAAAATGTTTTCTAGAGAATGTGTGAAGGATATTACAGCATCGGCTTACCCGAAGATAACTTTTATTGTTTTTCATTCGATTGATTTTTTAGCTTATATTTCTCAAATGCTTTTTCATCGTTTGACTTTGCAATAAGTAAAAGTTTCGTTATTATTTCTAACGCGGTCTTGATATCTCCCAGTAATAGGGTTGGCGACAACACCAACAAAAGTTTGTCGTACCCTTTGGGGTTTGTAAATCGTAGTTAATAAGTAATATTAGTAATAGGCAATAGTAGTAGTAGTCAAAATAGTTACCAAATATTACTGAAGGGAATCATATGTGATCGGTTTTTTCTCAATTTCTTGCGGTCTCTCATTAGTTTAACTTTTTATTTTTGAAATAGATTATTTTGCGTGACTTGAAGTTTTTTAATGTGACATTTAAAATATTTATAACAGCTTAAAAAATTCATCAAATAAATACATTTTCTTCTCTATATTAACATAGAAGAGAGTTTCTATTTGTAATGGCATACAAAGTCCTTATCAAGGTACTTTTTTATTGACGAAATTAATGTGTTCCCTGAATAATTGTGTTTTATATAAAATCGCAACACAATATTTAACTTGACTTTCCCACTGTCCCATCTCATGTCTACAAGGTTTAATGGATGGAAGGAACATAAATGTTTGTCAATGTGAACTGTAAAGGAACGGTCTTTAAGAGAGCTCTGAACTATTTGGATAAGTTCCAGCGGAAAGTTTAAGAGATTCATTTTGTATACTAACCCATCTTGCATGATTTTTTTTAATTCGTCTTAGATGAGACATTTAAAGAAGATAACCGACCGCCCAATTCATACAACAGGATGCACAAAGAAATTCTTCAAACCATAATATTATCACAGTCATGTTTAACAGATTTATTATGTGAATCGAATGTAAAATTCTTTGCTTTTGGACCGTTTACATTTCTTTCTAAGTCATTGCCAAATAAATTTATTTCGTCTCATCACTCCTATTATATTGCTAAATTTTTTAACAACTGCCGATTTTGCTCAATGGCCGTGATCCTTCGCAAATTTTAATCTCATTAACAATGCCGTCTTAGGCCAAGACGGGGAATTTGGTCACATAATAATAATGTGAAGAAGACAAACAAACGTTTATCTGCTATGATTTTATATTTATTATGATTAATTGATACAAATATATAAATATACATATGTATGTTATTAATTAGATAAGTTGACCTAGCAATGTCCGTCTGTGCATCTGTCCATCTGTAAGTATGCAAAGTAGTCCCTCAGTTTTTGAGCTAAAGAGCTGAAATTTGCACAAAGCTTTCTGGTTTTGATATATTTTTGACTAAGCATCAGAATTCTTTGCAGCCATATATGATGCATTATCGAAATTCAGCCCATAAGATGTTTTTATACGAATAATAAGGCTTTCAAAAAATTTTAAAATGGTATCTAGTACGTATGTATTATGCTTTATGTTCATTCTTAGACAAAAATTGCAAAAATCTTTCAATTATTCTTTCTTTCTCCGCCTTTTACGTAATTTCTATGTAATGATGAAATGATTAGTTGGTCAACGTGGTACATATCTGGCGTAGAATCCAATAGAGTAGTATTTTGCTGATGTTAGTTCATCAATTATTGTTTTCAAAACTTGCTGGCGGATTTTTGCAGTTTTTTATATGATCAGCTACAAAAGAATCAAATTCAATGATCAGTTCTAAGTATCCCAAACAATTACCATTATTTTGAGAGCTCAATATCTTAACATCACCACGTAAGCGATTATATTGGTCTGGGCCCTATGTGCCTTTATGGAAAACATAGTCCAACTCATATAAGGAACTTAACTAGCCATCTATGAGTCTCTAGTAGATTGACATGTTGTAAAAGTCAAAGAACCATTACTGTTGAAATCTTCGCTGATGATTTGAATGGATCCAATTTCTATAAACAATGCGTGGCTGAAGTGTTGGGATTTGTTGTTAATAGAGCAATGTAATATTTTTCTAATATATTGCAGAGATTTTCCCTCTATTCATGGATACAAAACCATAATTTGTGATTATCAAGCTAGCAGTGAATATTTCGACTCATCTAGATAAATTACTAGACCGTACTGTGCTTCACTTCTAAATGAGGACTACATTTATGAAACGGTTCGATTGAGAACCGAAGTAACTTGAGAAAATTTCAAAACTTCTGTAAGTATCTCTTATTTTGATCCAGTAAATTTTCACTATTACTTAATGTACAATAGGTATATTATTGTATTTTGCTCAGATGTGTAAGTTAAACTATGTTGTGTCTCCGATAAATGGTTTCATGCATTCATTACATCATCAAATGAATTCTATTGAAATGGTTATTCTAATATTTCATACAAATAGTGTTATGAACTGTATTTAGAAAAAAATTAAAGCAACAAAATTGTCTATAGAAACAATCTTAACTGTATTAAAATGAAATCTGATTTGATATTTTATGCTTTGTCTCTATTGCTTTTTGACTGAGTTCATGCAATTTGCTGTGTTAGTGTTGGGAGGGTTGAATGGTTACTGAAACGTGCCTTCTGCTAAACAAAAACTAACAAGAAGTCAAGTCTAATTGGAATTATAAAGGTAAAGGTAAATGAAGATTTCTATCTATTATTTTTGTCTTGTTTCTTGGATGGATTTGATGCCATAGAGTTTTGTTGAGTCAAAACGCAAAGAATCAATGAACCAACCAATTGTTCGAATGTCCGTTCAACCTACCAGATTGGTCAGTTGGTCAAATAGCACAATGTATCATGTAAATTCTTTTCTTTGTGATGAATAAATGCATTTTGAAGACTAAAAAGTTTCTTGGATAGATAGATAAAAGCTTGGAGGAGATTGAAACATGAATGAGAATATGCCAAAAATCTAAATGATGTCCAAGTTGAACAATAATTTTGATTGGGAACGGGCGACTGGACTGGATTGGACTCTAACGTATGTAGTGTGGAAAATAAAAATGTTTATAATTTGAGCTATGATTTCTTGTTTTCACAAGTAAATGAATGTACATACATACATACATACATAGTATATAAGCTTGTCTGTTTATCTGTCTATGCTTGTGTTTGAACAATATTTGTTACTGAATAAGTGAGTGAAGTAAAGTTATTGTCAGACTAGATGAGTTGTGAAATTCACACAAGCTGAAACCAGAATTTGTGGATAAAATGAATACTAAACTAGAAAAATCAAACCAAACCAAACCGAACCAAACCGTACCGAACAAAACTATCCAAAGCTAAGGCAAGTCAAGTCAAGTGAAGCCAAAGTTAGCATGGGCGTACCTTGCTTTTGTGCTAGGGGATCGAGAATTTCCCATAGATGAACATTTAACATTTAGTATTAAGTTTGTCCACTCCCCTCGGTACGCCAGTGAAACCAAGGTAAGGAGGCTAAGAACTAAAAATAGTTGTCTGGCTTGTCGATATAGCCATAGAACATTGATGATAGTTGATTGCATCAGATTGCAACATTCATTGTTCTTTCCTATTTTATACTCCCCATTTCTATCTCCTTCTGTTTGTCTCGGCCCTTCTCTCTCTTTCATTCTAATAGTCTTAAAGGTCTGTCTGATCTCTTTCTTTTGCTAAAAACCTTTCGAATACGTGAAAAGTGTTCTTCTCTTGTTTGAGAGCGGAGATTTTAATTGATTTCCATGGATGAACGATACAAGTCCATGCATAGATACTAAACATACAGAGTTGCATATATTGTATATTGTATCTGTGTGTGTGTTTGGTGGTTTCGTTACTGGAAAACCGTAAACAAAAAAAAAAAAAAAAAAAAAAAAAAAACAAACAAAAAAGTGACAGATTTAATTGAAAAATCTTTAAAACAACTGCAAGTAACATATTGTACATAGCATAAAAATCATACCACATTGAATTAAATTATTTATTTTGACTATTTAAATATTGCTAACAATTTTGAAAAGAATTAGACCTTGTTGATTCCCTTTATCTAAATTTTAATTTTTTTTTCTTTGTTTTCCATAGCATAATTATGGTCGCTTCAAATGATGTTCGGATTGGGTGACTTAGGGTTAGGTTAGGTTAGAGTTAAGTCAAGAGTTGAAGAAGTGACATTGCTTGCTTCACTTGCTACACTTGAATCTAGACAGTTGTGGTCAATACAAAATTGACATGAACGACACGCACATCTCACCCATTGTAACTACTATGAATGTACTTACATACATATTTAGAGAGATACTACTAACACTCAGACTGACAATCACACTTATACTCAGACCCGGTAGAGAAACATTGTTTCGAAAAATTCAACAGAAGAATCAACAGCAGTTAAAAGCTGCAGTAGAGTTGACTGCGTATACTTTTAATTCTCGATGACACACACACAGGAGATAAACAGACAGATGGATAGACAGCCATGCAGATGAACAGACACATGTATACATAGCCACTAACATGCAAATAGAAAACTGCTGAACTTACGAGGAGAATTGGATAAGTTTCTTGCTTTTGAAAAATAATCTTCCTTGAAGTTTCCCAATTTAGGCTTCATTTTTTGTATCAACTTTTTCATATGTTCTAAATTTCTCACCATCGAGTCATTTCTTTATACAATTTCGGAATTAGCAGGTAGATAAATCTGGAATAGATCGGTCACCTTTCAATCGATCCAATCATGGTGCATAATTCGGCAGTTGATGAGAAAAGTTCCCTTTTCAAATCAAAAATTCCTTTTTCTATCATCAGATCTTGCTCTCAGGTGTGTAATATTTTATTGCCATTATGCTGAAACATGGCGAAATATTGTTTTAAATTATTCATATGCTTATGTTTTCGCACCACTATGAGCCTGTCGTGGGGATTCTTCATTGTGATGTTGTTTATCATATCATTTATCTCATGTACTTTTTCACTCTTTCACCATTCCTAACAATGTCATGGATCAATTTTTCAGTGAGATATTTGGGACGAATTTGTGTTGCTGCTATGATCATATGTTTAAAACAATTGGTGAGGAATGTTGATGATATTGATCAGAAACATATGTTATATGTATATTATATTAGTGACATCTTCAAGTAGTCAGTTAGGTAACATATCAGATTTCCCTCGTAACACAGATTCAACTAGAAACAATTTGGTTTGGTTTGGATTGGTTCGGAAAGGTTCTATCTATATTTTGCTTGCTTGTTGTGTAGCAAACACTTTCGCTGGTGCGTTTGCAATTTTGCCATGATTACTTCATTTAGTATATATGTATCTATATAAGAATATACGTATATATATTAGATCTATGTGTATGTGTATGTGTAGCTTAGTTGCGGCAAACAAAGCCACAAATATGTACTAATGACGTCGCTCATACACCCACAACACAGAGTAATATTAAAGCGGCATTTGACATTCAGTTTAGTCCAATGTTGAGTTCATTTCATTTCATTTTGCAATTCAGCTGAGCCTTTATCTGAGCCATCCTCTGGCGCCTGACCTGGCCCAAAACAAGCAGCAATGTATGTATGAAATTTAACTATACCGGTACGAATTTAGCTATGTGCCAATGTCGTCGCTATGGTCATCGCTATTATTGTTTGGAGAATTTCAACAGAGCATGAAGTATGCTGCGTGAATTAATGTAAGTAAAGTCGGTTGGTTAGATAGAAATGCAAAAGAGTTGAATACAGAGTTCAATCCAAGTGAGTAGAGGTAACGGCAATGTAGATAATGCTATAAAGTAACAAGAGACTCTCCTACATATACGCACACATATCTCACACCTGCTGCTCATACATAGGATATATATATATATTATATACATAAATATGTATGTGTTCACTTGGGATTGAGTGTGTGACTTATTCACGGTAGTAATCAACTCCCATCAATACCCATGCCAAAGTCAATGGATTATGTTTTTTACATCATTGACAGTGCAAATAGCATACGCAAAGGTGTTTTACTGCATCCTCCATTTAAACCAATCAACCAAGTTGAATAAATGTTATAGAAATTTTATAGAAATTATTTTCCATAAAGTTAGAAGAATTCTTCAAATACAGGCAAATACATATGTATAGTGTATAATATTTAAATTATGAAAAAGAGATCAAGATCAATATGTCTACATTGTAGAAATTTAAATTGTTCTCTACTAGTACTATGCTTAGTGTCTAAGTTTTACAAAATATAAGTCCTGAAATAGGTTTCAAGTTCCTAGTCAATATCGAAGTGCCCACCCTAGGGTAGCACATTGTATTTAACTGTATTTGTATTTACAGTTTCATAAGTTTTATCTAAACTTTATCTAGTGAACGTGGTTCAAGGCTAAATCTTTAAAGTATTAATAAAGACAAAAACAAAGCAAAGTAGAAAGGGTGATTTTCTTTTCTAATATTTTCGGGCAATTGATTGCCAAAAATAGGCGAAAATTATACTGATAGTGATAAATAGAATTAGGCTGAAAGAGAGAGCGAGAAAGAGAGAGAGGGAGAGGGAGAGGGAGAGGGAGAGGGGGGAGAGAGAGAGGGGGAGAGAGTGAGCTTAGATTTAATCGATGAACGAAGGAAAGATTGAATTTACAAAAAGAGAATCCGATTTCAATGGATGTGAGGGGTAACAAGATATAGATGAAAGAAGATAAATGTTAAATTTTGTGTAAATCAAAGCTTAACAGAGACTTTGAGTTGCCGGCAACAAGGATAAAGTATACAAAACAGAATAAAGGACTCGACCAAAAGTTGATTGCAAATAAAAAGGTAACATTATAAGGCAGGACATGCGTACATGTTACCACATACAGACTATATACATACATATGTATATAGTATATGCATGTAAGGGTATGGACTTAGTAAAAGCATCCTTGTTCTGGCAACTTTAATCAGTATGCAATGAGCACAATGAGTACTGAATTTTGTATGGATGCGCCTGGACTAAAATCGAACCCAACCAAATTGACTAGTTGACTAGTGTTAGCTGTTGGCTGGTAGCTGTTGACTGAATGCACAATGCACAATATACAGCAGGACAATAACGTCATTTTAGCTGACACCAAGTGGTCGAAGAACAAGGGCGGCACTACGACATGCTCCAAACTGGTCTAGTCAAAAAGCCGTAGATCGTTGTGAGTTACGTTTGTATGACTCTTGATGATGACAAACTACTACTGCTACATTGCATGATGAATATGCGTACATTGCTTTAGTCTGCCGCTTTTATCAAGGTTACGATGGCAATGCTGACATACGGTTAGTTAGGTGTTTCAAGAGGAGAGTTGAAGAGAAGAAAGCAAGATTACTATTATGATGTGGATGGAGTTCATTCGTTTGTTTTACCTTCTGTTCGTACGTGATTTTGTCGCATTTTCGAATTTAGTATTTGCTTTCCATGAAAAAAATAAAACAAGAGAACACATTAACATTATTGCTCTGGTCAAAGATTCAAATTTGTTTTTATTTCCTTCTTGAAAAGAAATTCTTCTTTATAAGAGTTTTAAGTTCTTTTGTAACTTTGTGTCAAATTTCTATTTCCTTTTTTTTAATTTTGAGGAAGTGTCCGGGATGATGGGAAGGTTTACAGAACCTTATATTATTTTTCACACCCCCATATAAGTAAAAGAGTATATTAAGTTTCATTTTAAATAGATAAAAAAAAAAAAAAAAAATTGTTAAAATTTGCCTATTGAAAATCTTGATATATGTATTGAGGCTATTTCTTCCAGTAATAGAAGATTCAAACATAGCTGTTTGTATTTATAAAACTCTTTTCAAACTTTAGTACCTCAAACAGAAAGCAACAGCTTCAAGACAAATTCAATGCAGTCGAAGATAACACAACAAGTTGGTTTGTGCATCCAATTCCGCTCTCAACTCGCAACAGCAATATAAAAAAACATTTCGAAACAATTCGAAATTAGATCAAGAGAATCAAATTTTCGTGAACCAATTTCAGCATCGGTGAAATATCTACATAGGAATTTAGTTAGAGGAAGATCGATATTTTGAAAGACAGGGAAAACTTCAAAGAGAAAAAAAAGGTGATCAGATTGTGTTTAAAAAAAAAAAAAAAAAAAAAAAAAAAAAATCGAATCAAAAAAGATATCGAAAGAATGCTCCCAGCTTATTTCAAGCAGCAGCACATTGAATCCTTGAAACGGTGCTGTTCCTTAACTAATAATGATATTGAAAAAATTTAAATGAATTTAATTGTATTTAAATAATTGTATTCATTTTAAAAGAACAAAAAAAAAAAAAAAAATATTACTCTTTTCACAAATGCAGAAAAAGCAAATATACACGAAAAAAACAAAATGTTACAGTTTATTTCGTGCAGTCACTTTTGGTAGTGGATGTATGTAAACAGTTGCATCGCAGATCACCATATTTGTGTCTATTATATATGGAATTGTCTTTCGCAATTTAATTTTCTAAAAATTCCGATTCCAAACCAAGGTATACGTGTTTTATTAAAATGTCTCCACGAATCAGCTTAGAGAAACATGAGTTGGTCATAGCTCGTTTCAGAAATGGAGTTAGCCAGCGGAAAATATCTGAAATTGTAGACTTAAATCCCAGCACAGTCCAGAGCACAATGGAAATATTTTTGCACGAGAATAGGATAGTGGATAAAGGCCGAAAAGCGCCCAATAAGATTTTTTCCGACCAGGATAAACTCATAATTGTCCGAAAAATTAAGATCAACCCTAAATTATTGGCACCAAAATTGTTCATGGAGGTAGAGGCTGAATTGGGGACGAAATGCTGTGCAAAAAAATTTATGAAATAAGCCGTGACCTTTTTTTTTACAAGTATTTTTTGTTTATCATTTATATCTTTTTATAAGGTACTTTAATGATTTTAATATAATGAATTAATCATAAAAGAAAGACTATCCTAAAAGTTGACGAACAGCACCGATTCAATGTGCTGCTGCACGAAATAAAGTGGGAGCCACTGTATATAAGAAGAGTAAAGATTAAAATACATCAATCTATGGTTAGATCAATTGTTGCATATATCTGTTTCATCTGGTATAAGATTTTTACATCCTTTATGGAAAAACTTACGATAGGTTCATGCTTGTCTAAGCGATTACATTTAATACATTTGCAATATAAAATTATACGAAAAGACAATTATATAATAAACTTGACCAGGAACATTTTATCAAACGTTGTTTGGATAATGCGGATAACATTTTTATCAATATTGGGTCAATGGTATACCTATCTTATATCACATTTACAGAATAGTTAAGCAAATAACAATAAAAGCTAACGTCTTAACCGAGCTCAACAAAAAATTTGACACATCATTATCTCATAGAGGTAAAGCAATTTCCTATTCGAAAAAGAAAAATTGCTGGTGGCTGATTCACATTTGCGCTATCCGGTAACCCATTTTTCCATTCCTGCACTTCTTTCCATCCTACTAATTTTATTCTATACGTTTGCATATCACCTGGCAATGTTTTCTCTGCAATTTTCATTGCAATCACCTTAATCGCTTATTCTAGAAATATTCTATGTTATAAGGGTTTTTGAAATGGAAGCGTCTATGTTATGAAATAACATGTTGTATTTAATGTATGGAGAGCTCGATTAGTATAGTTTATTAAGTATATTATTAGTAATAAATATTCAAAGTAAAAAAGAAAAAAAAAAAACAACTTGAAGCATAGGACAGATGAACAGACAAATATAAATGGCTTAATTGATTCTTCATGCTTATCATGCTGATCATTTCCTTATATTGTAACATGTATAGCACAGTTTATGGGCTCTTTGATACTTGGTTCTATTTATTTCAAACATCAAGGCAAAGTAATTGTTCTCAAACTAGTCAAACTAGTATGAAAGTGAATTTTGTATGGTGACTACCTATTTCAGTAAAAGCTTAGCTCGTTAACTGGAACATTGCGAGCATTTTATGTATAAGCACAAATGATCGACATACAAAAGACCAGGGCGTGACCATTTCCATAAGTAGTATTACTACAGAATATGGTGTCGGAAACACGGCACACTGATACTATTAGAATAATAGATGCACAAAAGTTCCTAAAACAGAAGAAGGCACAAAATTTAATTTTTCCATGTGAGAATTTTATTGTATATGTGTGTAAAAGTTATATAGATTTTCCGAGATCTAACCACAATGTAATACATGTAAATTATGAAAGGATATGTGGAAAATACTTTGGAAAATGGGATAAATTATTTTTCTTCTCTTTGTACAATATTTCTCTGTACTCATTTTGCTTTACAATTTCGGTCGCGTTGTAGTGAAATTTATGCTAATTACTTCCTAGCAAAAACAATAGGATGTACGTATGTAGTATGTACGCACAGCAAGGACTTCCGTTACAAATGATGTCTTCCTTCAGATGGAATACTATATACATATACTGGAATATGGCGGGGTTGGAAATGAACTAAATACGCAGAACATAATTAATTAGAATTGTATTAAACATAAGAAAGAAAAAAAAAAAAAAAAAAGAAAAAATCTTTCCGTAAAATATGCAATGCACATGAAGTTAAGATCCTCTAAACAGGAAAACAAAAGTGAGGTGGAAACACAATCTGCTTGACTAACTGCTTTACTTTCGCTTTACTTGCTGTTGGAGTTCTGATTTCTTGCATATTTCAAGTGGCAACGGACGTTCATCAACGTGCAACGGAAATGCTTTGGTAATGTTGCAAGTTTCGTTTCCAAAAAGGGTTTCATCCAACGTCAAAGTTATAATTTCACTTTTTCTTTTAATTTCCACAGAAATGGCAAAGTTTTTCTGTGTCTACTATTTGAAGCAGAAAGTTGTTCGTCCTTTCTTATCTTAAAATTACACAGTATGTTCAATTTTTTGATTTCTTGAACTCTTTAAAAACTTTATTTTATACAAAATACTATATTACAATATTTTCACTATAATATTGCATTTGGTCGCAGTTTATGCAAAGAAAAGATTGCCAAGTGGAAATCAGTGGCAACTAAACACTGCATTAACACAATGTCAAGGACTAGTGACGAACGATAATAGATTGGTGATCCCTCAGTTGGTTAACATTGTTTGTCACCTTTGCTGTTACGTTACTATAATAATGTTGCTAGTAAAAACAGCAAAGACAAGAGGAGTTATTGCCATAGAAGTTTACGTAGGACAATAGAAAAGAAGCACCAAGCTAAGGATTCTTTGCTTCTCCTTGCTGCTGCTGGCAAACAAATACTAAATGAAATGAACCAAAAGCAAACAACGACGTTGACGATAACACAATGACTGCATTGACTGCATCCTTTGATATCCCAATACCCTGATACCCGTTACTCATCTCATCATCTGCGTCCACATTTTCATTTTTCCCTCCCAGAGAGATTCTTTTAGTGTGTACGGATGAGTATGTGGTGTGTTGAATGACGACAAAAGGGACAAACATGATTGAGTGAACTGCCACATGAAAATGCTGCTGGCTGGCTGCTTGGCTGGGCCACCAACAATCCTGTGAAACGATGAGGAGATGAAAGTGAGAACGGAAATGACGATGTCGACAACGATGGCGTTTAGTTATGCTAGTAATGACGATCTGAAGCATGCATTTATGTATGTGTGTGTGTGTGTGTGTGTGTTTACATATAAGGTGTTTGTTCCTTTTGTAGCTGCTGCTGTAATTGAGTCGCACGTGTTGCAGACATTTTGACAAAAAACTGTTGCTTATGCCAGTGTCATGTTTGTACTGCCGTCTTCCACTCCTTCACCCCCTCTAATGTCCTTACTCCAGTCATTCCCTTGTGTTGGACTAATACTAGTTTATATAGTGTTGTGGCGTTTACATTAAGCTCAACTAATCTAAGCCGTTGAGTGGAGTAAAGTGGTGACCTGAGCTGAGCTGAACTGAGCTGAACTGAGCTAAGTCAAATCGAGTCTAGTCGAGTTGAGTTGAGTTGAATTGAGTCTTCGCAAGTGAAGCAGTTTAACCAGGCTTAAACCCAAACAACTTGGCAATGATAGTTTTTCTTACATATCCTGGTTATTCCTTTTTTTTTTTTTTTTCTGTTTCGGACTTTTTGTGTTCGTTGCTTTGGCACGTAAAGAAACCTTTGCTATGTTGCCAATATATGTACTAAGTGACTGACTGAGGATTGTCCAGTGACAAAGGTGGAATATGCATTGAAAAAAGGGAGAAGCTGGATTCGGTGTTGGGAATGAGAATAGGGCTGGCAAAGGCTAAGCACTAGATAAACAGCAGCATTTGGTTTGCTTCAATGAACAGTAAAGCACAAATGCTGCGACATTTTCAGGATTAAAGCGACTAAGTACCTCTATGCCTTAAGTAGAGAGCCAAGCAGGCAGATGGGAAGAAAAGAGAAAGGACGGAAATGCGAGAACAGAGATGAATGACTGATGATGGCGATGTATGGTGCATGATGTGGCAACTGCGCAAAACATTCTAAATCTTCCAAACCCCCAAACCGAAGTTAAGTAACCGCATGCATGTGCCCCACCATAATGGAGGAGAGCAATGAAAAAAACATATAAAAAGCAAGAAATAAAAAAATTAGAATGATGAGGAGGAGGAGCAGGAGGAAGAGGAGAAGAGATGTAAGCAAAGAATGGAGAAGCAATGCTTGACATGGTCTAAAGTGAAGTAGTTTTGGTTTCATTTGGTTTAGTTTGGTTTGGTTTGGGTTGGTTCGGTTCGGTTCGGTTTGGTTTGGTTTACTTTGGCATAGATGGTCGGTGGTTTGTATGAAGCTGCATCTGGTTTTTTGGGTTTGAATTTTGGGTTTACATAGTTTAACTGGCGGTAATTAATGAGCAACTGCAACCAGCCGAAGCCAAAAAAAGAAGGTGAACTTTGTCTATCTGTCTTTTTGTTGATAAAGTGAGATATTCAAAAGTTGGAGGACGATGCTCTGGCACTGTAGGAATGAATAATCATCATCATAATGCTAAGTATACTTACAGTGTATGCTGAGTGAGATACGCTTAGAGACCGATGGTGGTACGCCATTGGAAGCGATACAAAGATATGAACCCATTTCATTGCGTGAAATTTTTGTTAACTTCAAGACTTCACCACGATATGATGAAACTGTAATAAATAATGATGGAATGCAAAGAAATTCATTTAAATTGTCTTAGTAATAATTATACTTAAATTATTCAAATGGAATTCGGACTTACTCAGAGTCTTGGTACCCACGTTGTCTTTGAGTACAATTTCATTACCATCTTCACGTCGCCAGGTGACAATTGGCTCTGGATAACCTCGAGCACTAATATTATGGGTAATGTGTAAAAAAATAAATGGATATATGTTACAGAGTGTTCAACATAAAAACTAAAATTAAACTTAAACTAAGTGTTCACTTTAAGAATATCTTTTAGATTCGAAGGAAATGCTAGTGGAACAATAGAAAAGAAAATGGAAGTAGTGAGAGAGTGTGAGATCCTTCTGTTTTTTCGGTTGGTTTCTTAGTCGTCTGGTACATATTGTAAATTTTTATGTTGCCGCAAACAGATTTCAAATGGTTACGACTAAAACACAAGAACACACACTCACACATACACACACACACACACACACAGACACACAATAGAACCACCAACGAAGAATCATCTAAGCATAAATGCAGACAATGCAATAGAATTGTGCAACTTGGCCACAACAGCAAAAGCAGTTGCACCAGCAGTTGTACTAGCAGTTGTACCAGCTGCTGTCTTTTCATTTGTTCTAAACATATTTGGATATCTTAGGATGTAAATGAGGATGTGGATGTGAGTGTGCCATAAATGGCTATGTCAGTGGGTAAGTGGGTGGACTGTTTGTGGCTCTTGAGCTTTTATGTGCACTATGTAATGTTTATGCAAGGCAATGTCATTGAGCACTGGCACTTGAGAGGCAGGCTACTTGCGAGAAGTAGGGAGTAAGTAGTTAAACTACAATTCAAGAAATGGCCAAGCTAAAACTAAGATGTAGGCTAGAGCTGCTGTATTTTCTTGTTCTACTATTACTACATATATATACATATATTCAATGCGACCAACTCTACACTGTACTTGTTTTACTTCTGATTTTTAGTTTATATCTACAAATGATCCTACTGTTCATAGTCCCTTCCATCTAACTGCCTGTCTGTATCCTTGTCTAAAGAAATTTCGCTTTTGTTTCTGTGACACTTCAACTTCTTTGTTTTTTTTTTTTTAATTTACTTTTGTCATTTTTCGTTTTCTTTGTCTTTTTCATTCAACATTTAAACTTTTGCCGTTAAATGCATAATAGACCCGCGAACTTGGACTAAGTTTCGTTTGGCTTTAAATCGCTGAAACGCATTTAACTTGAAAAGAGTTTAAATAATGCATTATTCTTTACGTTTGCTCTAGAATTCTTTTGAAATACAACCACTTTACTCCTCGGTCTTGTTCATAAATCAACATTTTCCATATCCCTTTGTTTTGACCACAAATAAAAGAAGTCAAAATGACCGACCACAAATCAACATAGGAAGCAGCACTTGGGGCAGCTGGTGTGAGACTTCAACAACATTAACAACATCAACAATCGCGTGAAATTGTAAAAAATGGGTTAGATAGATTTATTCAGTCACTCAAACATTCACTCTATCATTCATTATATCCAAATTAAGACTGATGAAGTGAAACTTCATTTGTTGACATTATTCTTCTTCGCCTCATCACAATTTCTATTGCATGCAATTGTAAGTATGTGTTAAGTATTATGTCAGTAATTACTATTGTGCATAGTATATAAGTTAAATGAATTGATTTTCACTTACCGACATGTCAAACGAACTGAACTGCCTTCTGGCACAATCACATCAGATGAAGTGTCTTCGCTAATAAAATCTGGTGGTATAACTACATCCAGAAAGCCAATCTGCAATTGATTGATGATTAATATTAAAAATACCAAATATATTGTAATATTCAAGATCAATATTGTAAAGATTAGTGTATCTAATTTAATCAAAGTTATTACTTATGGTTATTCTTATTTTAAAGTAAACAAGCTATTTTCTGTTTTAAAATGACATTCATTTTCAGACTCTGTACAACATTTTAATTTTATATTTCCCTATGTCACATATTAGAAAACTATCTACAACTTCTAAAATTCCGGTTTCACTTCACTATATGATTCCCATACCATCCAATACACAATCGTCTAGTGCGACCAAATATAATTTCATATCAAATATCAAATGAAATGTTGACCCTGTATGTTTACTACAGAGACTTATAACTAACGTAAATGGATGTGCTTATATAAAAGTAGACTTCATCAATAACTGTAATAAGTAGTTCCTACGTATATAAAATTAATTTTTAGGTGTGTGCTTATAGGCTGACATACTAGTTTCAGTATATGTAATCTTTATAGTCACACTCACAGCTTTGTCAAAACATCCTATTTCTGGAATATACGTATAAGGGCCTATTACTTAAATTTATAGTCCCCTATTACTGGAAGATGTAGTTCACTTTTATTCTAGTCTACCTTCTCTTTAGCTCATTAGAATGTGTTTTCAAAATCAATTTATGTTTTTTTATTGTCTTATATTGAGAGTATCTCAGGGAGTTGTTTAACTAGAATACTTAGCAATATCAAAATAGTAATGCATTTCTTGTTGTGTTTTATGAATTGTCTATTGTTTTCTGACTGGGAGTTTCTCATTTTAAAGACACAACAATTTGTATTTCTAATAAAGTGAATGTCATAAGACAGCGTTGGTCAAAAAGATAGGACACTTGAGTGTCTAAGGTCTAGAGAAATAAAGTAAAATATTTTATTATGATACAAGGAAATGCAATGAAATGAACAAAATAAGGAATAGAAAATAAAAGAAGACAAAAAGGACATTAAGATTTGCTTTAAGAAATGCTACTTGAATCAAGTCAAGCAGACGCCATAAATTTCGCTTGGTTGGACTCATGACACATGAGTGGATGTGTGTTTATGACCTCAAACTAACATAAACTTTTTACGTGGGGCATTTCTAAAGTAAGATTTGTTTATACAACATATATGTAACATATATTATAGAGTATAGATTATATTCATAACAGATTTATTGTGCTATCAAAAGAGTTCTGAGCTCATACTTTATGTATGAGAAGATTCAGCAACGCTGTCATTGCAAAGTAAAATAGTCTTTATATAATCATCATCATGACGATAACTAAACCTATCAATTATGAATGTTCCCTTGTTGCCCATAACTGAAATCTATTGAGAAGTTTTTTAGTTGAACTCTGGATCTTCTAACAGTCCTAATAAATCATAAGAGTATTAAGCAAGAATTTAATAATGGCAATAGTTTCTTTTGAGACTGAAAATAATTATGTTCGGTTAATTATTTTTTCGATAAGAATCAAGTATGGCAAAAACCTTGTTACATCTTTGGTGAGCTATTCAGAATTGCTCACTGAAAGCTGAGTAACGATGTGTGATGACAGCGGTATATTCTCTAAGTATTTAAAATTAAATGATTATTCACAAGGAAATAAGAATTGATATGCTCGAGTAAAATAATTCTTACATTAAAAATGACCCTCGTATGTAAATGAAAGGACATACATACATAAATATATAGGTTAGTATACATAACATATATGTTGTTTTTTGTTTAAAAACAATTTGGAAAATGCTCTTTAAAGATAAAAATATAATATCTACTTAGTGCAATAATATTGTATTATAAATATAAGAATAATAATAATCTTTCGATATTATTACTACTGCATCACAACATGATACACGTAAATAAAAGATTATATTATCAAAAATATTGGTCACCTATTGTTGATATCAAAAGACCAGTATTAAAGAATAAACAAATTATGACAATTTATTGTCGATTCAGCTAAATGCAGAGGCCAATTAGATTTTAGTGGATATATCCGCTTACTCTAAAATAGTCACTCGCTTTGTCGCCCTAGATTTTAGGCAACCTTAATCGTAAAAAGTTAATAGATATCATATTTTCAATTTATCTATCGATTTGAAGTCTTAACTAACTTACTGAAAGTTCGTGGATTTGCTTGTAAATAAAATATGAGACTAAATTCAATTTAAAAAAAGAACAAGAGATCTTTCCTCTTCTTATTAGGTAACATTGTTTGTGTTCAAGTTAAATAAGTTCGTTTAATTAGTGACCAATGTAGACTCGTTATGATTTTTGTCTAGCTGAGTTCATATAATTAGTAAGGAACCTAACAAGTATGTACTCAAGCCATTACGAAGTGAATACTATATAAAATGGGTATATATAGATTACTAAGTAGGATTGCAACTCAGCCTATAAAATAAATTTTGTATTCTTTCTACTGCTTTTAAGAGTTCCGTACCAAAATTGTACCAACGGAACGCTGTTACTAAACCTCCGCTATTCGTCCATCTGTCTGTCTGTCTGTCACAGGGCTGAATCTCATGAACCGTAATAGGTAGACAGGTAAAATTTTCATAAATTGTGTATTTCAATTGCCGCTATAAAAACAAATAATAAAAATAGTTCTATTCCATATAAAAAAAATTTGTAAAATAACGTGCGGCTATGTAAATATGCTACATGTGAATATTGAAATTGAAACACTGAGTGCACTGAGTTTCATTTTGTAATGAGCTTTCAGTTACATCTTTTATATTCATCTTTCATTTTTAATATGGGGTAAAATCAACTGCGATCAATACTGAAATATAGAAAATAAAAAAAAAATAAAATACTATTGTATGTCTACGGAACTGTCCGTGTAAGGGTCTAACTCGTTCTGGCCGATTTTAAAGATATTGAGATATTGATTTTGTTTTATGAGAAACTTACTTGACTCTTCATTGGATCCGTATTCAATTGACACATATAGCCGCCACGATCATCCTCAGAAACGGATTTTATATGTAGATTCCATGTATTTTGATCCAGATGACTAACCGTGACACGTGGATTGTGCGTGATAACATTCTCGTGTATTGCCTGTATTGCTTTTGTATCTGCCTTAAGCCAACCAACCTTTAAAATAATGTAAATGTATAAAATTTAAGTTGCATTTTTTTTTTTTTAGGGATTTTTAAGGAATTGTAGAAATTATCATTAACAACAAAAACAACAACAACGACAACAACAATAGTAGCAACAATAGCAATAGGAAAAGTAACAGAAATTAATATTAAAGTAGCAAAAGCAATAGGATTAGCAGTAGATACTAAGTTACTCAGATACTACTAGAATATATAGAATGACGCATAATGCGAATGAACAGCAAAGTGAAAGAAACTTGCCACGTAAACAAGCCGCAAATAACTTTTTACGCAGGTGTATTTGTGTGTATGGCTATGAAGCTGCGTGCCTGTGTGTATCTATGCATGAAGCTGTGTGCCTGTGTGTCTACTATGAAGTTGAGACACTGTGTGTGTGTCTATCTATGAAGCTGTGTGCATATGTGTGTACTTATTTGAGTGGGTGTGAGTGCGTACAAGTGTGTGTTTAACCACATTCAAGCTAGGCAGTTGTTGTTCTTTTTTTTACTATTGTTTTTGTTGTTGTTTAGTTGCTGTTGTTGGTTTAAGCGGTTTTGGCGGCGTTGTTAAATGTTTTAGCAACTTGTTTTTCACGCGCAAATGTTTAACATATATATATATATATATAAATTTATTTGCATCTGTGCGTATGCGTGTCCTTGTATCTGTAATTAATTTCAATTTAAAACTTAAAAACAAAATGAAAAGTGTTCATTCGTTTTTAAGGCAACTAAATTCACTTAAATTTGCCTTTTTGTTTTTTGTCATGTCAAATACAACATACTCAATCACAATCTCAATCTCAATCATCATCATTTGGAGTTATTCATTTTCTTCAATGTATCTTGTCTAATTTTATAAATTCTAATATGAATGCTTCAACTGACAAACCGATTAAGCCCATTAGAAGACTTCACGTTCATATCCTACATCTCTAAGAAACTTGAGTTGATTTGATTTGCACTCTTAATTTCATTTGCTAAATGAATTGACTTTCTTGACTTGAACGGTTGTTTTTTCTTGTAAGACCCATGGTATTTAGGATATTGCCCTCAGGTCAAACAGCTTGCCATGTGGCCTCAACACATGAGTGTCATTCAAACAGCTGCTCCCCTTATAAAAACATCACCACTCTCTGACATTTTAAAGATCATTGCTTAGGATCATCCTTGGCAAATACTATTTAAACTTTTAAATGATAAATTTCTGAAAGACAATGGCGAATTAAATATTCATTTCAAAAGCCAAACTGATTAACTACATACGCCAATATAAATCGTATTAAAAATGGAGTAAAAACTCTTATCAGATAAGTGGTGGACGACTACTTATATGACTATTTATTGATGGGTCAAGATTGCCTAACAATTTCGCAGTCTGTGTGGCTGATATATTTATGACTGACGGAGTTGTACCATACAGCTTAAATAATTCACAATGTGAACTTGAATATACTATAGAGGATAAAAGAAAAATTTTATTATAAAGTAGTCTGTACTATATTTAATTTGCATTTCAAGACCGCAATTAAAGGCACATCCGAAATTTTGTGATTCCTTTCATATAATAATTGTGTCCTCAGACCATGTGAAAATAAGTATAAGAAAGCATATCGAATGGCAGTATCCAAACTTTGGAGTCTTTCCAAAATTGATTACTTCGATAGCTTATTATAAGCTAAAGATTTCTATATTTCCGATTTTCATAAAAAAATAAATTTAAAATTGAATTTAAACTAACTTTATATGCAACATCTTTTTTTTTTTTTTTTGTTTGTTTTTGTAATAATGATTACTTTAAGGCTATTTTTATATCATATATTTTTATCTATCAATATTTTATGCAATTTATGAGTATTATATGACTTACCCGATAACCGCCTAAATGTCGGACGTGGCACGTAAATGTTGCATCGCGTCCAACAGCAACCGAAACATTTGAAATGCTCTCAACAAATTCAGGTTGGAATGCAGCGATTTCTGTAAGTTAAAAAAAAAAAGAACACAAGAAATTTAGTTTATTCACAATTTCTATATTTCTTCAAATGTGTGTGTGTGTGTGTGTGTGTGTGTGTGTCAACTAAAATGATTTATGACTTTTAAATGTCTTTAAACTAAATTTAAGATTTATACTACACGTTAATTGAAATTAAATTTCTCTTAGTCTTAGTTAATTTCTTTTGACTCTTGAAGAAGAATTTTTTTTTTAATACGTGAGTTTTCTGTTAATGACACAACAAACACAAAAAAAAAAAAAAAAAAAAAAAAAGAAAAAATAAAAGAAAACCTTTTCCAACTTTAGCAATTAAAAACTTGAATTAATTTGAACATAACAAAAAACAACAAACAAAATAGAAATCAAAATAAAAATAAAAGGAAACTGAAAATAAATCAGAAAATAAGAATAACGATTTCCAATGTCGCTCAAAACCCTTTTCAAATAAGTAAAAACAAGAAAGAAAAACACAAAAAATATAATAAATACGAAACGAAATCAATTGAAAAGTGTAAAAAAAATCAAACAAAGAAAAATCCCTTGTAGCCACCAAATTGATAAGCAAAAACAAAAAAAAAAAAAAAACAAAAAAATAACACAAAAATATAAGGATGAAAATTTATAGCAAATCGAAGACGAAACGATTGAGTTAAGGAAGCGAAACGATGAAAAAAAAAAAAAAAAAGTAATTGCATTTGACATTTGCAAAAATAAGTAGAACTTATGATTGTGAATAAACTTCAGCTTAGATACCCTATTCATATCTCAACTTTGGGGTAAATTGTGTATCATTTGATTATCTTATGAAATGTATAAGTTTTCTTAACATCAACTCATAAATACTCACAAGCAGCTTTATTAGAATTGATTGTTCTAATCAGCCCTATTTTAGCTACAATATGATATAAAATACTATGTGGTAAGTACGTGCATATTGGTTAATGGAAATTGAACTTTAGATCATTTGATATTGCTGGACTTAAAAAGCATATCTCTGTTGGTATAAATCCGAACTGGGAATGCCATACAATAATGAAAATATGGAAATCGTAATAAAACCATGCTGTTAATGAATAATGAACATGTTATTATTAAATCAGCTGATTTTATGTAAGTAAACTAAGAAATTTCGAACTGGTCCGCCTTGCACCGAACGAAACACTAGACCAAAATTTGGGAAGTAATTGACTATGATCCGCACATAAGTATGCGTGACATCAGTAAGGATCTTGTCATCAGCCAACGACAGTTTGAGAACATATACATGACATGCACACGGAGGGTTCCGTACCATTGTAAACACAATTAACACTATTTAGATTTTACCTTTGTCCGTCCGTCCTTCAGCGGACTGTGTAAAGGATGAATATGAAAGAGATGACCGGAAGCTCATTAGAGATTGCAATACAGTGCACCTTTGTTTCAATATTCACTTGATGCGGGCTGTTCGTTATCTTCCTCGTTTTCTATATGGAATAGATCAGCGTTTCCTAAAGTGTGTACCGCAACAAACTTCTGCGGGTCTCGAAAAAAATTTGTGAAAGCACAGAAAAAAAACTTTTTACATATTGCTTTTTTCTTAAATCACTTATAGCCTTTCTACAGTGAGTAAAGTATTGTGAATCTTGATAAGGCCTCCACAATGGCATTCTTTAGTTATGAACAGATGGTTTTTATTTTAGTTATACACACGCATGGAACGTTGAAAATAGATGATTTAAAAAAATTTGCAGTATATGCACATAATTTTCCCAGTGCCATATTTCCTCACTGCTATATATTTTCTTAAAATTTTAACAAAAATTTTAAAATTTCAAATTTTCTTATTCTGTTTGTTTGTCGTTTTAGGCCAAAAAGTTGATAGAAATGGGAGCAATTTTCTAACACTACTGTAGAGTGACCACTATTGAAACTGAGTTCATGTAGAACTCAACCAAACCACAGAATTCTGAACACTACAACAACGACAATAAATTTCAGTCATTTTCCCTAATGCTGTTCGTCGTCTTCAGAACTCAGAGTTCAGCTTGAGTTCTGCAGAACTCAGAGTTCAGTGGCAATGCTATTAGACACTATTATATTATTCTTTGAAATAATACGTGGTTTAAAGATCTATTTTCTGTCGAAATTGAAAAGGAAGAAATGTGAAATTTTGGTGAACAAGGAGTTGATAGTATAATTGCAATTTTATACGACACCGATCTGTAAAAAATGTTTGACATTGTACCATTTTTGGTTGCGCTGTTTATTATTATTTGTTCTTATAGCGGCAAAAGAAGTACACAAATTGTGAAACATTCAACCATCTATTTCGGTTCATTATATGCAGCATGTGCCAGACAAACAGACGGATGGACGGACGGACAGCGTAGGCTTAGTAAATAGATTGCTTTGGGTAGGGAACCCTAAAAAGGCTGCTGGTTATATAAAACTAAATAAACTAATTTGATGAAAAAATCTTAATGAGAAATGAATTTGAAACGGAATGATTTGCAGCCCTCTCTAGCCAGATTTATAACTAGCGTTAGAAAATGGATAACATTGGATAAAAATATACAAAAAAGAGGTGCAAACAAAATATATGCGGATATATTATATATTAGTTGTTGATAATACCAGAACTTAATGAAGTTGCAATTAATCAGCAGAAAGATTATAATTTTCCAAACAAGACCAAACTTTATTCGGATGATCTCTTAATCTTGAGAATGGGTGTCAAAGAGATGCATTAATCCTACAAGAAAACCAGAAAGAAGGGTAGCTACAACTATGCCGAAGATGTAATACTCTTCATCTCCTAGAAAATGTTTTTTGAATGGCAGTTATGCGATTCAGTAATCCTAGGATCTTCAAATTACATGGTTGGTGAATGTAGATCGGAAACTTATTGTATCCAAATTTCAAGATGATAGCAAAAAAAAAAAAAAAAAACAAAAAAGTTTTTCTAATAGAACATAAATTGGATTGGGTGTTTGTATGAATTTGAGCGATCCGGCTGATTATGAAAAAAAAAGGAAAGGAAAGCTTCGTGAAAAATTTCAGCTCTCTGATCAAAACTGAGGGACTAGTTTGCATACATACAGACCCGTCACGCTAATCAAGAATATATATTCTGTATGGGATCTACGATGTCTCCTTTTGTGCATTATAAAGTTCACGAAAAACTTGTAATACTATTGACTACGTGAAGAGTATAAACCTTGTGATTACACGAATGAAAAATTTCTCACCAAAAATGTTTCTTCATTTCAAAGAAAAGCAAAATTTACTTAAATTCTGAATTAACTAGAATCTAATTTAGTTTGATCGGCTGAGACCACCGAAGGGCCTACTCCGACATTACCGACTAACTCAATGTCAATTAGCAACCCGATTCAATAACAAATTAAGGATGTCATCGAACAAAAAACAAGGCCATGAACTTCTATTGGCAAATTTCGAAAGCACTTTCTCCATGATGCTAGCCGACATATCAATACATACATTTTCGTGAATACATTCGTATTCATATGAAAATGAAAAACATATTGCTTTCTATAATGTAGTTTTTGCAGAGTTTTTTTAGCATAGGCATTATTTGTGTCCTCATTTTCCTTGCCTATCATTATGATTTAGGTAATGTGGCATACAGGCTAATGAAATTTGTTATGAAATTCTCACATTTAAGAAATAATTTTTGTTATAAAAAGGAGAAGAAAGAACTTATCCTGTTTAATAAATTGCAATCTGCATGCATAGCTGTAATGAAAATTTCTATTGTATTGGCATCTAGTGACAAAAAAAACCGCGACTCAAGTAAATGAAAGGATTTTAATGTTTATTTATTTTTGCAATAAATTTTTTTTTCAATCATCAGTTCCTTTTAATGTTTCATTCCATTCCATTGCATTTCAGATCATTCCTTTCATTTAATTTATTTTTCTATAATTTGTTTCATTTATTTAGATTTTTCTTATAAACATATATATATATTTTTTTTTTTTTTTTTTTTGTATAAATTTCATTGGGGAATACGATGAGGAGGAAGATGACGACAATTTGTTAAATTCAAATTGCAACGAAATGTCGCACAGCAG
>JBANCV010000832.1:0-24731 GCA_037040105.1 Amiota albilabris | reverse complement strand
GAGTGGAAAAAGTGCTTTGAAAATTGGTTCAATCGCATGCAAAAGTGTATTGATCTTCAAGGAGAATATTTTGAAAACAATAAAGTCGTTTTCGATGATACATATTTGTTATTATTTGTCTGTTTCAAGACTTAAAAAGCAACCCTCTTACCTGCTCAGCACCTCATGAAGTTTCATTTCCCGATCGTCCAATATTATTCCATGGATTTTATTGACGATTTCCGTTGTGACAACCTCCTTTGGGCGATCTGAAGTTTTGCGGAATTCAGTAAATCACTTCTTAACCATTTAAATTGATAATGCAGAGTCCCCATGATATTTATCACACCTTTCCTTCGTATCAATGAAGGAAGTGAAGATGAAGTTGAAGATGAAGATGATGAATATGATGATGTTAATGTTGGTTTTGAAGATGAAGATATCCAATTAAACTGACTGAAAATACAAATTTCAAATGTCATCAAATACAATAACAACTACATATGTATACATATCGCACCATAACTACAAAAGGTTATCAACTCAAAAAACAGCATTTCGAGAAAATTGCATTGAAAGTTTTCAATTTACTTGCAAATTGGCTAATTTAAGAAGAAATATTCTCTTCTCACGTGGAGAGTATGTAAGCTATTAACATGAAATTTGTATATAATATAAAACATGATATAACGAATAATTCTGCATCATTAACTCTAAAATTGTGTTTTTTGAGTTAATGACATTTTGTAGTTAGGGTGCGATATGTATGTAGATTGTATAGAATATTACAATCCATAGATATGGTACACACATCATTGAAAAACCAACAGTTCACATTGCCAACAGAAAATAATTTTCCGCTTTTCATTTAGAATAATTTTCAAACAATTTTCACTTTGTGGTTGATGAATATTTATTTTTTTTTGAGTACCAACAATTACAATAAATATATGTACATACATATGTATATGTACTTATAGACACACTCATACTCATTTATGTACATGTGCATACAAAAAATAATAGTAATGTGCACATAGTTTTAAATAAAAATATCAGCAAAACTGCATATGCAATTAGTGTGTCTGATTGAGTGTGCGATGGTATTCAGAAATTCAAAAGTAAAGAATGAAACTCCAAAAATTCGAACAATAAACAACAATAACAACAAACAGGACATAAACAAACAATCAAAATAAGCATTAGGAAATAAGCAGGATAGAAAAGGAAAGTAAAGGAAAAGAAAGAAATAGTAAACAGTAACAGGAGAAGAACAATGGAGCTCAACCAGAGGATCTAGAAACAATAAAATTTTTGGACCTTGGTCTCAAAACAAATTTTCCTTGCAAATGCAAACAATTAAAACACAATAAAACAACACAAAAGCAACATGAACAAATCAATAAAGGAACAAACAAATGTATGCATGAAAAACACTACTAACCAAATCTATTCTCACCCAACCTAAACCAACCCAATCTTTAGTGTAGACAAACGAACATGATGAACAACAAAACATACATAATAGAGACAAGACAAGAATAGAAAATATGCGAATGCATGACCAAGGGAACGGAGAGAATGCAAAATTAGTAGACTTTGCATATTCTCCAAGCAACTGAACTAAGTATTCGAGGTATTGTGAGTATGTATGTATGTATGTATGTAGGTATCTATGAGTGAAGTACATAGCACATACCATAAGTAGTGATTCAGTGAGTGAATGAATTTGGTTCTCTTTGATTTTGTGGCCAAAAATATATTTTACAAATTGATTGGAGAGAATTTGTTCCCACTTAAATGATTTAATCAAACATACTTACATTATTTTCACATATACATTATCGTTATCATATTGCCAAAGAATAATTAAAGACGATTAGAAAGAAACCAGAAAGAAGGGTATCTACGACTATCCCGAAGATGTAATACTCTTCACGCAGCCCCTAGGAAACGGGTTCTGTATGGGAGCTATACGATCCAGTAATCCTACAATCTTGAAATTTACATGATTTATGAAAGCTTCGTAGAGTTCTCGAGCTCAAAAACTGAGGGACAAGTTTGCATACATACAGACAGACAGACGTGGCTAGCAATTCATCTCGTTGCGCTGATCAAGAATATATAAACTTTATGGGATCTACGTTGTCTCCTTCTTTACATTACAAACTTCATGACAAACTTATAATACTATTCTCTACATGAAGAGTATAATTGCATATAACAATAAATTTTTATAATGAGGTAACACCAAATATTAAATACTTACCTTTCACACAGTTAACCTACTCTAACAGAATACGATAAACGTTTCTTCAAAGAATTGGTTCTTTTTATCGATTTTACATGTTGATTTCAACTAAGGATACCCTAGAATTACACTATTTCTCTTAATCATTCATAGATCACCACAGATCATAAGTCTTCTTCTAGGTGAACTGTGCATAAACGAAAAAAATATCCCCCAAAAATTTTAAAGCATATATGCTATCCTAAAACTCTTCATTAGTCTACAAAAATTCCAAAAAGAAATTCGATTTCAATGGACTTAAAGAAATTCATAAGAGGAAATCATCATTAAACCATGCGGTTTGTGTGACTCATGCTATGACCCATGCGGTCCCCAAAAATAGACTAGCCAGACCTCTAGTCGCTGCAGACCCTATTAGAAGGCTCAGAAGTCTACTTGCATTATAAACAATAAGTAAAGGCGCCACTTGAATGACTTAGCCAACTCGGCTCTTTTGACTTAAATATTATATAGAAATATTGTATCATAACATTTTTGATAAATTCTAAATAAAAACTAATGATATACAAATCAGATATTTCAGTTGTCTCACCAAAAAAAAAAACCTTTCACGTTTTCACTTGAATAATAATAAGGCTTCCCAACATATTTGGCTGTAATCAGTTTAGCTTGTAGAAAAAGAATAGTCCATATATGATATATAATTACCATATTTTATCATTACCATCTATCTATTAATAGATCAATTATTAAAAAGGCTTTGAATATAAAACTTATATTCAGATCTGTTTTACTCAGCGTTGCCCGAGACATACATTCTCTCTCTCCTACCTCACTTTCAGTGAACTTCATATACAAAAAGAAATGAACGGAGCGCGCAAACCCCAAGAATAGTGTTTTTAATAGTCTTTAGTTTATTTATTTAAAAGTTAATATCTTTTGATGCTGTATGTCCATTTCAATGAAATAAATGCTAAATCTTACTCACAATAAAGCTTCTTATCTTTCAGTAATTTGATTTTGAATCCAATAAGTGGCTTTTATGTTATGCATGCACAAACATTTCAAAATCTTCGATTTTATTATATGTATAGATAGCAGAATGCATATGTAGTTTGATATGATCTAGTTAATTTAGTTAATTCGTCTTGTGATCATAATACTAATCATGGAGAAAGTGTTTCACATATGCATCTACTAAGTATAAAAGTCTCAGTCTAAACGAATCAGCAATCTGTACCCAAAAATTGAAGATGTGCACATATTTCTTCAGTAATATGTATTTCTATGGTGTCCATATACCTAAAGTCCCATTCTTCTTCAGGCAGCATTCTTGAACAAATGAAAAGGCCCTTTGAATACCTTAGACACAACAAAAGATGTAAAATGATATACTTACATTAAGACTTTGTGAGGATTCAATGGTTTAAATATCCAAATACGAGTAAATTATATTTATCCACTTACCAATCAAAATTTAAAAACTATTAACTAATTAATGCAATAGTAACTATGATACTAACACTTACAATCAATGACATAAGTCTATTATTATATATTATCCTAACAATTGTTTTTGCTAAAGGATTAAGATGGTTATTAAGTCGTTGTAATTACTTACTTATCTGGTACTGACTATATTTATAACTTTTTTGATCCGCTTAATTTTTAGATCTCTATGAAGAGTACATTTCCTCACGTACTATGGTGTGCGCCTAAGTATTTTATGCTATCATAAGATGATAAGGCGATCCCATTTAGAATGATTGTGAGGCAGTCTCATCTTCTAAGTCGATTTGTCTGTGTTGATTCCGATGTTCTGCTTTCTGTGTCAGGACTCCATAAAATATCTACTGTCGAATTTTTGTCTTGAAAATTGGTCCGATAAATTCAATTTTTTAAGATATTCTACAAATTTTATTAAATTGTGAGCAGTTTCAATTCTCTTACTTAAAATACGTTTTTTACCAAAATTCATCTTCCAGTTGAACATTTTTATCAGGTCTACCCCATCTAGTAATTGTGGAAAATCGACCGTCTGTGATAAATAAGAAGATAACTATTTCAATTCAATAACTCAGTGGACTAACAAACTAAGAGGAGGACAAATGGACAGACATATATACTTTTAGCTTAGTGAACTATCCAAGCGATAATATATGAAATTATTGTATTAAGTACGCTATATGAAATTTAGAAAACTGACAAAAACCAAACCTCTCAAAACATATGTAGTTCTAAACAATATATGTAGGTCTGTATATATTATAGTATGTCTAGATAGACTTACCAAAGTATTTATTATATATAGCATTTATATGCTTTATTTATTAAGCTAAGAATGAATTAAAGAAAATATCCTTTATGCTGTATGTCATGCACCATGCAAGACATGCAAGACTTCCTCTCCTAATCACAAAATTTTTGTGTAAGTAGGACACCTGTTTTAATAGTGTAATTGAAATAAGATAAGCAATTTCATTCCAATTAATATCAACATACCTCATATAAATCATGAATCAGCGCATTAATCTTCTTATCTGAAAGAAAATCATTAATTCCCCTCTCCTAAAGTGTTCCTCACTCAATCTGTTTTCATCTTTCGCTCCATTTTCCATTTAACACTTATGTATCTACGTGTATTAAGTACATATCAATCGCCTTTCAATCATTCTAATTAAAATTATCAATTATATATTTTACTTTAAAAAGGGAAAATATTGTATTGCGAGTATATTTATTATAATCAAACTCATATTTATGATCTTGGTGTTTTATTGTCTATACTATAACATGAAGTCATATCTGCTGAAGTCATTCTCAAAAGCATGATAAGCATCAGTGGATCTAGTAAAATAATAAATGATTATTTTAAAACATTGAAAATTTATATGGTTCATTTATTCAACTTCTAGTAATTAGTCATTATAAACTTCTTAGATCTTAGTTCCTTTCTGATTTTGGATCAAAGATCTACCAATCATCGTAACAAAGTTTTAATATCCATTCCCATTATTGATGGAAAGGATTCTCATATATACGTACAAGAAGCAAAAAGATAACAAAAAACGTATAAAAATTAAGATAAACAATATAAAAATATAGAATAATATTTTTTTTTCTCTTTTATATTACAATAGTATTTATGTATGTTTATATACAAAAGGATATCCTTAGATGAATATTTGTATATACATTGTTGACTCGGATTTGCTTGCGGCTCAATTGAACTTCAACTTGGAACTTCCGACTTAAAAATTTAATTTTCGCTTCGTTTGAAGTGAATGAAAGTGAAATTTAGCGAATTATATGAAGAACACGATTCAATCAAGCATATTTTTGTTTGAAATTCATATACAATATTCTCATGAATATATTTAATTGAGCACTGAGAGTATTTATATTTATATAGAACATACACTCTTTATTTTAATGGAGTTTCTCTTTCGCTACCATCTGTATACTCTTCACGCGAGTGAATAGTATTACAAGTTTGTCATGAAGTTTGTAACATATAGAATGAGACAACGCAGACCACATAAAGTATATATATTTGTGACCAACTCGATGATTTCTGTCCGTCTGTCCGTCTGTACGCGAACTAGTCCCTTAGTTTTTGAGTTAGAAAGCTGAAATTTTGTACATTGTAAATTCTTTTTACCTCGTACAAATCATTTGTCGGAACGAGCCAAATCGCACCACTTTGAGGGTTATCCCCCATACAAACCCCAAGGTCAAATTAAAGTTCTTATTAGAAACACTTTTTTATTTATGATTCGATCGAACTGAAATTTGAACATTATGAGTTTCTGAAATTTGAAAACTGGAAGTGTTTGACTCATATATATATATATATATATATATAATTCATGTTTTTATTAGAAAAAGTTTTTTATTTTTTATGCTATCACCTTGAAATGAAATCATGTAAATTTCAAAGATTCCTAAGATTACTGCATTGTATAACTCCCATACAGAAAATGTTTACTAGGGGCTGCGTGAAGAGTATTGCATCTTCCACATAGTCGAAGATACCCTTTTTTCTGGTTTTACTTATCTATTCTTGACTCCTGCGCACTTCAAAGAAATTAAGTGAAATAAGGTGAGGTATGGTGAGGTAAGGTGAGGTAAGTGAGGTGATGTGAGGTGATGTGATGTGTAGTGAAGAAAGGAAAGCAACTCTAAACAATTGATAAAAATAATAATAATGAGTGAATGAGTGATTGGAGTTGTTAATAAAAATGTGATACAACCATCATCATCCAGAAATCATGAACAGAAGCATTTTTACTTAGTAAAATTTGATATGAAAACAAAAAAGAAAAAAAGAAAAAGAAACACATCAAATTTAAAGAAAAGAAAGAAAAAAATTAAAACCAAAAAGATCAAGGAGCGGCGACGGTGATGGTGATTGTGTTGGCAACTTCAACTTCAACAGCAATTTCAACTTCAACTTCAACAACATCAGTACATAGTAAAATTTCTCTGGGGTCTGGAAATTTGATACAAATTGAAAGCGATGAGCTGGAAACAAGGTAAATGCATCATTGCCTCTACTCCTCATTCAAAATGTGTCCGTGGCAAGACGAGTTCAGTTCAGTTCAACTGAAACCAGACAAGATGAGACGAGACGAAACGAGCCAAAAGGCGAGATATTTGAAATGTGAATTGTGAGTTGTGAGATCTTTAAAATTCAAACTCGAGATCACTCTCGATTGATCAGAGAATGGGTATTTTTTTTTGTCTTTTTTTTTTATTTCTTTGTTTTACTTTTACATTGCGTGTCATTAAGGCGTGGCAAATTGGTAAATTTGTTTATTGATTGTTTGAAGACATTTTCATTTGAGGTTTTCATTCTCGGTTTTTTTTTTTTTTTTTTTTTGTTCCATTTCATCAAAGGGAAGAAGGGATGGAAGAGATTAGAGACGATAACATTTTCATTGTACATACTTACTTTATTAGATCAAATAGGGTATGAAGTAGCATTGCGTTCATCTTGCTTTGGTATTTTAAAAACTTCTCTAGATCCCATTGCCAAAATCAAACTATTATAAGTTTTAAATTGAATCTTTAAGGTAAATGTTGTCAAGTGAAAGCGTGACAATTTCATGTAACTCTCATTTATCCCTTCCAAAATGTACTTAGAAAATATGATTCAATGTGTTCAAAACGCAATGTTAAAATCTGATATTTGTATAAACTATACACACATCTCCATAGATACCTTTCCTCCCTTTTAGCCTTTTTCTCTTCCTCTCATTTACTAAGCTTTTCCACTTGACATTATGAGCCAAAAAAAGTATTGTATTATATCAGAAACTTTAGTAGAGCAGAATTTTTATGTGTATTCTTTCATTACTTATGTACTAAGTCTCTTGAATAATGATCCATACAATCCAAATATTACAGATCATCCAGTATTAAGATTTAATCGGAAAATTCTTGCTTACCATTGAATGATGAAAAATATTTAATTAATTCCTTTTTTTTTTTTGTTCAGATGGTTATGAGTGAATGGAATTTATATCTCATAGATATCAAAGAACTATACTAATGATGAATCTGCAATAAAAAAAAATTCGTTCTCCTTTAAAAAAAAAAAAAACTGATAGCATAACTTGTATTGATTCGATTCGATACTCCTTACTGTAGTGCTGATTCCCGCTAGCTGGGGGTTCAATAGATGTAAATGTACAATGATAGCTTCTGCTATTGATAGGTTCTCCCTATCCGATAAGAATGAAGGCAAACAAATGAGTCATCACAATAGGTTCGTAAGGCCTCTGAGTGAATTCCTATACTATTTTTAAGGGATCGTCCCAGCCACATTATGAGTTCAATCATCAACTTGACAATTCCTGTTCACACTAATGTGAAAGATACTTATAAAAATATTAATTGTAAATTTCTTGATTACTTAAATGAAATTCATAAATTATTTTATTTTTTAAAAAATTTATGCTTTTATTATACAAAACTAAGTATTTCTCTTTTTTATTTTGCTTAAAAATTTTAACATTTATTTATTGAGATTTTTAATTTATAACTTCATATACACACACATATGTGTATGTATATTTTTCTTCTTTTACACACATTTCTAATATATAAGTATTTATTTTCATCAATAATGCGATAAATAACAATGTGAGAATGTGGTTAAATTGTGGTCCGTCGGTTCATTTGAATAATGTAATGTACGTTGCCTAAGGCAATTAATTTCTTCTGTTCTTCATAAAAAAAAAAAATTGAAATTTCAAATATAGTCTGCTGCTTATCAATCCAATACTGGAAGATATCCATATTGACTCCTCCTTTCCATGAGAATTCAATTTCCTGTTCATAAGCCATCAGATTAATATACATATGTTGTTGGAACTTTGATTCATCATCACATCAGACTGAACAGGACTGTTTACAAATTAAAATTTATTTTATATATTACTTAAAACCTGAACAATTGAATGAAACTACAATATAATTTCCATACATATGTTAGATACATATAGTAATGTATGGTTTGCATACAAATGATTCATAATAAACACAAAGCGAAATCTGAGTTGTGTCTCATTTTCTTCCATTAGAGACAAAACTTTGAAAATTTCAGATCATTAAAAATTTATTGTACTGGATCGTGTTTGATGAAATTTGTAGTTGACAGCATTGGCAACTATGATGAATTTTGAAGAGGTGAATAATTTAAAGTACCGTTTATTTTTTTGTTGGAAAACTGCACATTTTACTTTTATTTTATTTCTTTAAAAAGTCGCCCTAACCTCTGTTAATAAGGATAGGATGAGTTAAGTCAAAACACATCCCAAAGTCTAATATTCATCAAAAAAAGCTTCTGGTAATTATTTGGTGGGCTGGTGTAGGTGTGATCCATTATGACTTACATGGCTCAATGTGCACAACTAAAGTATTGGGCCAGCATAGATTGGTACAGAAATCGACGATAACTTCAAACCTCAGACTGCACTGCGAGGGAATTGGAAGTTCTTCAACATCCTCCAAACTAGCCTTGAAAGAATACCATGACTCCCATCCGTCAGGATTTTATACAACCGACCTCTTTAAATGACATAAGTATATAAATAATATGGGTGCATACTTTGATGAAGAAAATAACATATATTTACATATAAACAAATCAAGATAGAGATCAATAAGAGTCCTGTGTAAGGCAATAGAGCCAAGGATCACTCTCAATTATATTGATTCTTAAATGATTAATATGGGGGACCCTGCAATACTACTTTCTTGCAAGAAACTATTTAAAACCCAACAATAAGTGAAAAGTATTTAAAAATATATTTTTCTTTTTTCCGTTTTCTTTTTTTCTTTTTTTATTAAATTAAAATTTTTTTATTTATTAAGCATATTTTGGTGACTTATTATAATTAATTTAATTGATTTCTTATTTTTTTTTTTTTTTTTTTTTGTGTGATTGTTGTGTTTGTTGTTATTGTTGTTGTTGTTGTTGTTTAAAATTTTAATTGTTAATTAAATTAATTGCTTGCTTGAGGATTAACTTTGCATGAAGTTAAGTAACATTTTTCAATTTTATGTGTTTCTTTTATTTTTAATTTGATTTTTTGCTTTCAAGGTTATTTCAATTTATATATATATTTGTGTGTGTGTGTGTGTGTGTGTGTGTGTGTGTGCAACTAAGTGAATTTTAATTGAAACTTGCAGAAAATGCAATTTATTTATGTTTTTCTCTTTCATGAAATTTTATGATTTCTTATTTTATTTTAATTTCATTTTTTTGCAAACCAATCAAAATTTAACTTTTCTAATATCATCATCATCATCATCATCATCATCATTATCATCATTTGCTGTTGTTGTTTTATGGTTTGCCAACAACAAAAGTCAAAATAAAAGTGTTGGGTTTTATGTTCTCTCTTGAGGCCTTGATGCCTTTTGATATTTGTTCGTATGGTTGTTTGTACATATACATACATGCATACATACATACATACATACATACACACACACATACATATTTGTTTGTTTGGTTATTTGTTTGTTTGTTTATTTGTTTGTTTAATTAAAGCAATATGTGGCCTCCAGGAATGTTGGGTTAATTGACTCATCACTTATATGATGATGATAAAAAGAGAGCGAGAAAAAGGTTGTGATGGCGATCGAAGCGAGTCAAAAGCCGTCGACAAATGTCAAAGCGAAACACATACACCCAGCCATGTGGCTTGCACACTTGCATATGTGTGTATATATGTAAATACATTGCTGCATAGCTTTCTCTCTCTAACTGTAGTATAACTTTCTGTTTGTGTATGTTTTTTTATTTTTAAATTAGCAAAACAAAAAAAAAAATGGGGTAAAACAGTAACAGAAACAACAACAACAACAATTTTAGGTTAGTGGGTGTGTAACATAACCTGATAACCAATCAGAATTATGGACAATACCAGTGAAACGCCCATTCATTCAAAGAACTGTCAAAGCGCCGTCGTCGTCGTCGCCGGCGTTAATACATTATACATGTGTATGGTGATTTGTGGAATGTGTGTTGTGGATTGTATTATATTAGTGGGGTGACCTCTGCAGTGTACCCAGTAATATTAGCCCAAAGATACAACTTAATAGCTCGCTTATGATGTTTGGCTTCTCAGGCTTCCGACACTTCAAATTACACACCACGCTTATCACGTTTTTGTGTGTAAACAAAAAACAGCTGATATGAAATTAATAACAAAATGGTTTTACTTTGAAATTGCTAATAAAATAAAATTTAAACAATAAATATTAATAAAAGAAACAAAACCCAGAAAGAAGAATTCTATGCCGAAGATGTAATACTCTTCACGCAGCACCTGTTTTCTGTATGGGAGCTATGCGATCCGGTAATCCTAGGATCTTAAAATTTACATAGTGGATGAAAATGGATTAGAAACCTATTGTTTCCGTTTTTCAATATGATGAAAACAAAGAAGTTTTTCTAATAAGAACATGGCCTTAAGTAGGGTGCTTGTATGGGAGGTACCTTTCCTGATAGTTTGAAGGTCTTGAAATTTCAGTGGCTTATGTACATATATGGGTTAAACACTTCCAATGTACAATTTCCAGTTCGATAGCACAAAAAACAAAAAAGTGTTTCAAATAAGAACATGACTTTAAGTAGGGGGCTTGTATGGGAGGTACCCTCACTAGTGGTCTGATTCGGCTGACTCCGACAAATGTGCTGCGTGTGCGCAAAATTTCAGCTCTCTAGCTCAAAAACTGAGGAACTAGTTTGCATACATACAGAGAGATGGACATACGGACAGCTCTAGATCAACTCGTCTCGTCACCCAAATCAAGAATACATATACTTTATGGGGTCTACGATATCTTTTTCTGTACATTATTATAATACTATTCACTACATGAAAGGTATAATGAATACTGCCAATGAACACAAGAGTAAAATTGTTTAAGTATTTGCAATTAATAACATGAAATCATTGTTTGCCATTCTCAAGGAATGTGTATTTGGAATTCACCACCACACCAAATCGGTTTGAAAACAATTATGACAATATGATAAAGAAGGCAATTCATTAATATGTTAAAGCAGTGCAAATGTATATTAAGGCAATACAGACACCAAAATAAGAACACCATGATAATGCAGTGATAACATTTATTATTTATATATTTATTTATTTTTAAAAACTAACCCAATAATTATAAATTTACAAGCTAGCTTAAGATTACAGGCAATGACAGCGAAGGCCTTCAGTGGCAAATAGTGTGATAGTAATAAACAATTGTATTTATTTATTTACAATTTATAGAAAGAAGTGTTTTCATTTATATGTTCTGTTAAAATCATTTACATCTGATGTCGTGCTATCAACGCCTAAAATTATGTTATCTTCATTGTTATACCTTTTTCCATGTGAAAAACCCACAGTAAGGCTTCGCTTAAAGCACCTTATAGGAATTCAGAGAGTTGCGAAAATCGAGGTTGTTGCAAATACTAAGTCAAAATTTTCATACGATTATAATGCTGATTAAATACCCTTTCTAAACATTTGAATGTCGTAAAAGATTTTCAGAATAATAATTATGTTTTATTTAAGTTATGTATATCTTAAAGATATAGCACACATGGCACTACACTGTTATCGCTCTGCAATTGCAAACACCATATGATACAATTAGCATTTCCAACTTGGGTGAAAAAGTCAAATTTAAGAAGAAAAAACTCAGAATTACTCGAAGAACCCCTAAAAACCTGCTTTCGTTTTTTATAAATTTTTTAATATTTCCAACATATTTTCGGCTTTCGTACCCAATGCGTGCTAACGGGACCCTATCACTAAGTTTCCGCTGTCCGTCCGTCCGACTCCGGCTATATCTCATGAACCGTAATAGATAGACAGTTGAAATTTTCCTAGAATGTGTATTTCGATTTTCATAATAACAACAAATAATAAAAAGTATAAGGAAAAGTATGCAACATTTTATTATTTTTCAAATTTTATCACTTGCGCCATCTGTGTGTGACTTAATCATATATTCCATATAATGAAACAAACGGCGTTTGGGTGATTCATGAATCAAAAATGAATGAGTGAGTTTGTAACCAGTTATGAGAGAAACTCATATTTATTATAACTTAGTTAGCACTAGTAACAGTATTATAACCTAGTTAGCACTAGCAACAGAGGCATTCAGCTCAGCGAAAATGTTAGGAAAAATAGGGGAGATTGTTAGAAAAATGCAGGACCAGACTTGAACGGGAATTGAACCCGCGACTTTAAGATGTAAACTCGGCGCACTAACCTCCGAGCCAAAACAAAACTTTCTGGTTATATGAGTGCGACGCACTCATAGCGCCAAACTCTATTTTGTTATGGAAATAAATCGTACATTCAGTGTAAAGAAGACATTAAGAAATTATCAATGATGATCATTTTCTCATAAATGTTTGCAATGTCAAGAGTAGTGGTAAAACTTCATTTGAACAATAAATGTAAACTGTAAGAAGCTATTTAGTTAAAAAAATTTAAATGCATATCATTTTTAATATACGTAAATTGATTAATTGATAAAAACAAAAGTTATCACATTATTCGATCGACATCGATTATTTCTTCATGTCTTTTTCTTTCTTTGGTTTTAGTTATATGAGTTATGAGTTTCCCTCACAACTGGTAAATTTTCACTCAAACCCAAAACTTGTTTTTGCTATACGTCGCACACGAGTTATGAGTGTCATTCAGTGCGTTTGTTAGTTTAAGTGCCCTGAAGCAGACCTCTATTGGTGACTGTTATAATCATGGAAAACTGATTTTCTTACTTTAAATATTATGTTACTATAAAAATACCATTTACCTATTATTACATTCAGCAAAACTTTATTTAAATCAAAAAAATTTATGGTGACCATGAATGTGAGCATGGACTGCAGACAATGATCATGAGACCAGTAAATTTTTATAATCTAAATATTATGTTGCCTCAAAAATATCTTTCACCCGTATGATATAATACAAAATTTTATTATGCAAAGCTTTATCTGCTCTTGTGGTGTTGCCACGCTGAAAAGCTTACAAGCTTTTTATCAACAAGACCCAAGCAATGACAAAACTATGAAAATATTTAGGCTGGTTAAATTGCGCACGCAGAAAAGCTCTCTCCTAAATTGGGTATACCTAGATACGCATGGGCGTAGCCAAGATTTCATCTTCGGGGATATATACAATGTTCATATGTATTTTGCGTAGTACAAAAAGTAAAGTAGAATATAATAAAATGTATGGAAAAATACAAAAATAACAATAATTCCAACCATATATTTTTTTAAATATTTTTGTTTTTTTTTTAAAACATTTTTTTTTTTATTTTAAATGACTTAAAAGATCAGCTTGTATATTTTCCTGATCCTCCTTTACAATTTTTCTGTGAACGCTCAAGAAACTTGAACTTCAACTTGAAGTTTTGGTATGGAAGACAATCAGCTATGCATCAGATTTAATATTTTTCTTGCGACTATTTACAAACCAAGAATAGTCTTCCCAATTGTCTTGGTCGTGTAGTTTATAAGCCTTACCTCATAGAAATTTTCAGTTGTTGTTTTACAGTTTTTTTATTTTACTTTGTTGTCCGATTACTAAGTTTGCTGAGCTTTAGGACTTTACACACGAAATAGTTCAGTAGTAGATCACTTAATAAAAGTGATTGTAAATAACATATACATATGTGTATGTAAATTTTAGTGATAAAATTGTGATCAAGTTTGAAATCTAAGTGGGGCAACGGGAACCCTCTTTCGACCACTCGCTACGACCATTATGTTGTTGGGTATCGCGAGATTTGAATTTGATGAAAGGCCCTTCTTTTTGTGAGCGATTAGTTCACTGTCTATATTTTCATAGTCTTTGCTCATGTTCACTTGCACCTAAAGAGAAACTTATTGTGCAAAAGAGTAGAGAGAGAGAGAGTATATAGGTTATTTGTTCTCTTCTCGGAACAGGCGCTAGCTACAAAACGACACAACTTGCAGAATACTCTCTCAATGTTCCATCGTTATTTGTCGTTTAATATTTTACAGCACTTCATTCATTTTATTCTCTCATTCTTGAACGGAATTTCCAACTCAACGGACGTGTTTATTCGTGGCTCGCAAATATAAAGCAAAACTTTTTTGTATCCTTTTTCTTCATCCATCGTTTAAAACAACAACGAAGCAATTACGCATACTTTTATACAAACGTTAAGTGTATATATGTAATATACACTCAATAAACCAGAACATCACCAACAACAATACACAGGAGCATTTCTTCTACTATATAGACCATAAGCAATTCGACTGCTGCTGCCGCTTGCAAGTTGTGTGTGTGCCTTTTGCCACCTTTTGCAGCAAGTAGTGAATAACGCTTTGAATAACGGTCTTTGCTGTGTTGTTTAAACAATTTTTTTTTTTTATTTAAAAAAGAAAAAACCAACAAACTGGGCAACGCAAAGCAAATTCGTAAAGAGCAAACCAACTGGGCATAGATTTTGCTGTCATCAAATTTGAAGACGACGACAACGACGAAACTGACAAATATAAGTTGATCAATCATATTAGAAAATAAAACTCATTACAGAAAAATTCTCCGTTTGTTACGTTTCAAAAATCCTGAAAAAAAATAACATTCTTCTTTAAAGGCTCAGTTGAGAGACGAAAAAGAGGAAAACGAAACAATAAATTTGCGATAAATATTGCAACAGCGAGAGAAAAAGTGTTTTGGCATAAAACACCCAAAAAGCAAAGCCGACGACGACGTATGGAAACCAGAAAGGAAATCTTTTAAATGACAAACAAATAGGCAAACGCGTCGCGAAGAAAAAAGAAAAGTCTTTTTCTCTCGAACCAAAAATCGCAAATAGAAAACAAAACTTAAAAAAGCCCGCAATTTATTGTTGTGTTTAGTTAATGCGTTTAAAATCAATGCAAATGCATCAAGCGAAAACAACTTAAAAACAGACAAAAACAACATAAGAAAACTTGAATTGCTGCATTTGCTGAACGGCAATAAAATAGTTTAGAAGAACAGGAGAGGAAGGAAGTAAGTAAGAAAAGCGTCGACGACGGCAGTTCCAAACTAAGAACAGTTAGGTAAGTAAATAAACAGTTTAATTTGATTTCGATTTTTCCCCCCTTTTCTCGTTTTCCTACATAATTTTTGTTCATTTTATTATTGTGTTGATGGTGTGCGTGTGTGTTGTTGCTATGTACTGCTAAGGATACTCATTCGATTGTAGTGTAGTGTAATATAGTTGCGGGAGAGAGAGAGTGAATGAACGATCGAACAATCAATTTATTTTATTATTGATTGTAGAGTGAAAACTTCACAAAAAAAAAAAAAAAGGAAGTAAGATAAAAGTGGTGTCTACATGTATAAAATTTTCAATGGGATGAATAAAAGAAATAATCAAGTGGTGGTGGAGTAGGGAGAGAGAGGATATTCACCAACAAATTGCTGCATTTATTTGCATTGGATTACAAGTTCTCTCTTTCTTTTTGCTATATAGTTTTTTAATTTATCAATTTTATTTGCATATAAAATGAAAGTGTTTAGTTCAGTTGTTTATGTATTGATAGGTAGACAGGCGGGCAGCTGCTGCTAGCTGCAGACACCAGCAGAGAGTAAACGAACTTGTTCTCTTTGCTGCTGCTGCTGCTGCAGCCACTCTTGTTGCTGTTGTTATTGCTGCTCTCTGGTTGCTGCTTTTTTACAATCAAAAATGAAAAACTGCATTTTGATTTGCCTTCATTTGGAGGCGCTCTCATGCTCAGTTTTATATGTATGCTCCTACTCATAAAAAGAGATTAGTGTGGGTGCCAGTTGTTGTTGCTGTTGTATTGTTTTAGGGAAGGGGAGGTCAACGCATAAAATAAATTCACAGTGGAATAGTAGCAGCAGTATTAACAGCATAATATGATAGTATATACGTATGTGTGTGTGTATATATATGTATGTATGTACTTATGTAGTATGTATCTCTTCTATTATTGCTTCCTCCCTTAGCGTTTGCCTATCAAGTCACGTAGTCCACAACACTGAATATAAAAAAGAACAACAACAACAACGATGATTGAGAATGGGGTTACCCCAATTTTTTTTTTTTTTTTTTTTTTTTTTTTTTTGTTTTTATACATATATATTTTCTATGATTTTCTTCTCGACTATTCTGGAATGTTCGTTTCTTTGATGAGAGTAAACAAGCAACGAAAAAAAAAAAAAAAAAGGAAGAAGGAATACAAATAGTAGAGAAAAAGAGAAAATCAGAAAAATTTTGAATTGAAGATCAACATAGAAATTTGAGTAGTTATAAGATGAAAATGATTATAGTGTTATCACGTTCATGATGATGACGTGGTTGGTGTTAAAGACAAAATTAATTAAAATTGTGTTTTTAGTTTAATGGAATTAAAATGATAAGAAGAATGAGAGAGAGAGAAGAAAGTAAATGAGAAGTAGCTTGTCGAGACACAAAATTAAGCAAATTTTAATAAATAAAGATTCATTTCTTTCTTTGATGATGTCTAGACCTTGTTGTGTTGTTGTTGTCTGGCTTTTGTGCCGCAAATATAAATAAATTGAAAGGAAATGAAATGAAAGAATAGAAAAGAACAGTGAACAACAACAACAACAACAAAAAATGATGTATAAAAATAAATGGCAAAAAGCCGGCATAAACAAAACTTGTGTTGCGCAAAAAGAATAAAAAGAAAAACAACAATAACAAGAGAAAAAGCAAGTATTATGTATGAGTGTATTAAATGAAGAGAAGGAGAGAGAAAAGCAGAAGTAAAAACAATCGCAAAAGTATATACTTCCATACATCGGTAAATACATGTGTATATCATTGTAAATATCAAGAAGGGGAGGAAAAATGAAGGGGCCTGCAAAGAAGGCAAAGTTTCAACTTGTTAAAACTTGAAAAAAAAAAAAACTTAACGAACTTGAGAGAAGAGTAATAGGTATGGTATTAAAAGAAAGAACCCTGCTGAGAGAAGCAGTAATGATTAGAGAGTAAAAATGCGTGTAGGATAGGGCGAGCGTTTTGTTGATTTCAATTGATTAGGATGGGGGAAATATGGTAAACGTAAGAGGACAAAAATCAAAGGATCAAAAGCATATTGACTTTTGATATTTGTCGAGTTGTTTTAGTTTTCTTTCCATACATTTATAACTGGTTATATGCATACATATACATACGTGTATATATGTAAATATGTATATATTAAAGAACTCAAAAGAAAGTGAACTTTTATTATTATTATACGCAAAATTGATTGATTCTTTCTGGTATCAGTCTGTCAGAGTACTATGATTTATTTACTTATGTATTTAAGTGAAGATGCAAAAATTTTCCATTCTTTAAAATTTGTTGTCTTCTTCTTGAAATATAGTTTTCTTCTAATTCAGTTCAATCCGATATTCAAAGCACAGCGTTAATTCTATTGAAACAACTTTATTTTCTTCTATGGAACTCTAGTTCTTTGAATTTTATACATAAACACACATATAGAAGATATATACATACGAATATATACATATGTATTTCTTTAGTACATATTGAATGTATATATCCAGCATCAAGAATACCCGATTCAGATGGTTTTGCAAGCAATCAGTTTGTATAAATAAGTCTGGAAATATCAATTTGATAAATTATTAAAGATTTTTTGTTATTCAAAACTGAACAAATAAATCATGTTTGAATTAAATTATTTTGTTAATCAGTATGTAATACCAACCAGACATATTCAATACATATGTATGTATCATATATCATGATCGTGTCACGTATTATGTGTTTGTAAGTGGTACATAAGAAAGTTTGTCGATCGATGAATTGATGAGAGAGTAGTATAAGGGGTGGATGAGTGAAATTTTGAGACAACACATTAAAAGATATGTATAAGATATCAATTTCCGTTTTAGTTTGCATCGATCGCAGCAACTTGTCAAGAATAAATTATCCAGTAGTATATGCTTGATGTATGATCTACGGTATATAAAACTAGAAACGGCTTAATTTATTTCATTGGTGTATTGAAGTAAGCATCCTGTAACATATAGTTTTTATTTTATTCCAATCGGTTCACAAACAAAACAAAAAAGTTAAATTAATTTGAAATAATGCGCTTTGGACGATTTCGCTGAAAATTTTATTAAATATGTATGTATTTAGTTTTCTTATCAAGTTCACAAAACGACGTATAGAAGTAAATAAGTATGTAATATGTGGTTTATTTTTGGAGCTGGTATGTACATATTTGCTTTTATTTAAAACCATATCTTGTCCTGTTTTGTCTGTCTCCCTTACTTGGCAAAAACTTAAATTTCAGTTGCATTATTTATTTAATCTGATCAATCAAATTCGTATAACCTTAAGGATCATTGGATCTTCTAACCTTTTTACAAACAAATAAATATGTACGTAAATACAGAAGTACACTATATTACTATTTACTTACAATTTGCCTAATTAGAATTTGATATTGTTTTGTTTTAGAGGAATGAGGATTATTGATTGATTTGATGGGATTGTGTGTGTGTGTGTGTGTGTGTGTGTGTAGTAAAAGAGATATATGGGTGAGGAAAAACGGTGATTGATATGATGTATGTAAATCCTAAAAGGTGTGGTGTAAATAAAGGCTTTATAAGCTCATAAATACGTAATTTTATTTATTTATTTATGAACAGTTTGAGTGTAATATATAAAAATACAAACAAACTAAACATACGTAATTACATGGATACACATATTTATAAGTATGATACATATATGAATAAGAGAGGAGATGAGAGAGTCGTCTATGAGTTTGATCATGTGTAGAAGAATTAAAAGCATGGTTAATTTTGAAAGTAGTTTCGTTTCTTTTTTAAATAAATGAACTTGAACCACTGAACAACAAATATTGTAAATTAAAGATTTGATGCGATATGGTAATCAAAAAATAACACATAGTACTTAGGTATGTGTGTATGATATGTATAAGTATGTAATCAAACGCCGCCAACCATTTGGTTTATTATTATTTACAAGTAATTTTACATTATGTATGCATATAAATATAGATACTTATGTACATACATATATCTTGGGGGGATATAAATAATATAAAATATGAGAAATCATCATGTAGATGATAAAAGAAAAAAAAAAATAGGAAGAAAACTAAAGCAAGCCTACGACGACAAAATTATAGTTTCGTGGTGTGTGGTGTGTTTTATAAAATTCTATGCCGGCTGCCTCTCGCTCGCTCGCTCTCTGTTTTCACTCTTTGCCATTAATTTGTGATGGCTGACGGAGTGTGTGTGTGTGTGTGTGTGTGTGATTTTGCCTTCTTTTGGTGTATGTGATATGATCAACCGGCATTCAAACGCGACATATGTACACAATAAGAGTATGAGCTAGCTAGCGAGTGAGTCAGCTATGGAGAGAGAGCGAGCACACTGAGCTTGTGAGCAGTTAAAAATATTGTAGTCTTTCTGATACGGCAATGATGAGAGAGAGAGTAAACAAGCAAAGCCAAGCCAAGCTGCTGCTGCCGCCGCCTTATTACTACACTACATACAACAAGTACGTATCTGCTGTTACTCATGTGTATTCGTTGTAGGAAGCTTGTGGATGAAGAGGGAGATAGAGAGAGAGGGTTGAATGAGGTGCCAGAGAGTTAGCAGACAGCACAAGACTCTTGGCGTCAAATGTCGTTGTTTACCATAGAGTCGGCAGACACCACAAGACTCTTGGCGTCAGATGTTGTTGTTGTTTATTTATTATACGTACGCAATACACTACGCTGTAGTTTCTATTTCGCTTTTGCTCGGCGCCGCTGTCATTTTGTTGTTGTTTCATGATTTTGTTTTTCTCCTCGTCTTTATTTATTCATTTTTTTTTTTTTTTTTTTTTTTTTTGCCGATTTTGCTATATGTATATTTTTTCCTTTACTGGTACACAACATTGCACAGCACAGTGTTGTTGTATGTATTGTTATTTTTGTGTTTGGCAGCGGCAATGGCTGAGTTTTTTGTGTTGTTTTGTCTTGTTGTCGGCTTTTATTTTATATACTTAAGTATATAATACATAAAAGCATAGCATACATAATGTATGCGTTTGTGTGTGAGTGGCGTAATGTTGTATGCTTCTGTTACTCAATCTACTACTTACCAGCCTCCCATCCTCTCCCCACCTCTTTCGTATGCTATCTTTTTTGCTACATACTTTCCATCACCAACAAGAAAGAACAACACAAACAACAACATCATCATATGTTTAGGCAAAGAATTTTGTTTTCGATAAAATAAACACGAACAACGGCACATTGTGGCAAAAGCATGTAGCGGAGTAGGACGATGATGATGATGACGACGACGAAGAAGAAGAAAAACAAAAATAAAAACATTTTTTTGCGACGCAATTTTTTGTTTATTTTATTATTGTTTTGTGTAAGTAAAAAAACAAAAATATTAAATTCTGTGTTTGCTTTCAAGAAGAAAAAAAAAAAAATACAAACAAGTAAAGAGGAAACGCCATAATTTTTTGAGGATGGGCGAGACTCACCCACCCTCCTTTAAGATTACACAAAAGTTACTATTCAAATATTCTGCGAAGCAAATAGGTGTTGAAGGAGGGAGGAAGGGTGACGAAACGGTTTTATTTTTAACATTAAGAATTTTCGAGTTTTTGCAAAAAATAAAGTTGGATCTTTCGCCTTTGCTCTTGCTTGATCTCTGTCTCAGTGCGTTACGTGCCGTTGAGTTAAATTTTTAAAGGGTAAATGCGGGTCAATGTTGCAGTTTGTTGTTACGAAAAGTAGGAGGGAGGAGTTGTAGACTAGTAGAGTCCAATCAGAAAAATAATATGAAAAAAACAACAGTGCGAAAATGCGCAACAACGCAAATACATTTCAAGGTTAAACCGGGCAAAACAAACATAAAAACCGGTTATATATAAACATTCCTTTATATACTTACAGACACACACACAAACGCATGCGACAACTAAACTCGACTTACATACATATACTTATGTTGAGTGAGAGCTTTTTGTTTTTCTTATTTTCATTATTATGTAGTAAAAAATGAACAAAACAGAACAAAAACCAAAACTCCCTTTTATTATAAATATGAAAAAGTAAATCAAGAATATCAAAATAACAATATAACCAAAACAACAAAGTAACAGCAGCAAAGCAAGCAGCAGACAACAATTGAGCAAATCAAGAATATCGACAACGAAAACAACAGCAGAGTCAGCAGGCTTGGCTCTCAATAGATAAGAGGTCAGCAGCTGTCCAAATAAGATATATATATATATATACTTATATTTATGCTCGCATATATCCATGCATGTATGTATCTATCTATGTATGCATGTATATAGAAATGATTCAATTAAAAGTGCAAACTAAGCAAGCTTTTTAACTTTTAATGGTGGTGCTGCATATACATATGTATTTGTAAAAGTTTCTATATAAAAGCAAGAGATGAGGGATATAAGTATACAAAATTTAAAAAAAAAAAAAACCGACATCATCAGATTGTGACTTGGTGACAATGAGACCACCTTGAGAATATAGAGTTTTCAAAATCGGTCTACAATTGACGGCGAAAAGTAAAATTACAATATGCATATAAAATTTGAGGATTTCCCTCGATTTCTGTGGGATCCCAACATCAGATTCTGACTTGGTGACAATGTGTGGGGCCACCCTCTCAACAAAAGAAAAGGTCCACAATTCACGAAAATAGGTGAACATACATAAAAAAAAATACATAGAGCCTCTTCTGTTTTAGAAAGTGGGTTACAAAAAGATGATAACTCATCAGGGGGTGTAGGCCAAGTATGTATAATCGTCCACTTGTGATTTTCATGTTTCATCATAGAATAAAGTTGTAGGGAGGGGTCTATCCTTTAAGCCACCAGATTGATCCGGTGGTGTAGATTCGGCTAATGCATGCCTCCAACGATTGTTGTATTTTATTCTTATGTATAGTATGTATACAGATCAGATGTGTTAACAATTGTCCTCACTCGCCCATCACTATGTTTTGATGTTCTGTTCCTTGAAGATAGACAGATTCAAAAATCTTTGTGCAGAGTTGTTGAGTGAGTTCCAGAGACAATGTGTATTGTTTTGCGACTTTAGATTTGACAGCATTCAATATCATAAGTATGAGAAATTCCATCATGGGAGAAACTTGTGCTTATTCCTAAGACAAAATTTGCTTTTCTATTTGCTATACAGCCAAATATTGTTTGGTAATCTTGAATCTTGGTGGAACCTGGAAAAGTGAGTCAGTGTTTCGAAGCAAATATACAGAATTGTGAAGCACTTCTCCCTCATACTTAGGGTAGTGGTACAACACATTTTTTGGGGTTCCACCATGAATCTAGTATCGTGTCAAATTTGTGGTATTCAGCGATCTATCCATCATCCGACTAAAGTAAAACTTCTTATATTCCTGATATTGTTGCTTAACTGTAGCATTTACCGAACACTGTTATTAAAAGAAGCGTGATATAAAATAAATACATTACTACATATATATATGAATGAAAGTTGGTAATTAAGTTTTTGTTTATGATGTGAATGCATATGGAAATTCTAATGAATTGAATGATGATGGGAAGAGAGAGAGAGAGAGAGATAGTAAGAAAGATTATTATTTAATTCCATGTTTAGAAACTTTTTATATAATTGCTTCATTAAGATGTATTGACATTTGTTCTGTGCTGCACAGTAATAGTTGGAAAGAAGTCAGTGGTGCATCATGCATCTGAGTGAATGTGAAGAGCAGAATCCAATATATATAATTAAAAAGATAAAAGAATAGGGACAATCAAATCTAATACCACCAACACAAAAGAGGAGTATATCATAATACACATGTGTATGTATATATACATATATGTAAAATCAGCTAAATAAAGTGATGCAAAGCAAATCACAATCCGCATGGGTTGTTGTTGTTGTGGGGGTGTCTTAATTTTGTTGGGTTTGGTGCCTGGTGTTGTTTGTTTATTGCGTTTTAACGAAATGAATTGAATGAAAGACATAAGGACAATTTAACTTCTTCATATTCTCTTGTATGTACTTGCTACTATGTAATAGCTTTACATAGAGCATATGTAACTGTTCTATATATGTATATTCAATGTGTAGGTGTATCTCTGTTTGTTATTGTGTTTTATGTATTTTTAGTATATACCCTTGACCTTGAATTTTGAACAACCAAAATAAGGGAGTTTTTCGCTTGAATTTGTAAACAGAAGAAAGAAGAGACGTGACTTATGGGTGGTTAGATGATTGCACAACGAAGCTTGAATAAAAATAATAAAAGCAAAAACAAATATTCATGTGTTGTGTTGTTTACTCTCTTCTTCTTCATTATATTAATATAGTAGACGGTTGGAGGGAAGGAGAATCAGTTAAATGAGTGTAGTTGTAAGGAAGACAATAAGTATATCCTCGGACTTCTGAGCTTCTCCTACAATTTAGCAAGAATAGGATTCGAATGAAAAAAGTGGAGCACTGCGCCATCTGTGGATTTGAGGAAGAAAACGAAAATATCAAATATATCTCTTATATAAGTATCCTGCTCTTTTTGAAAGCTGGACCCGCCTTCTCGGAAATATTTTCTTCGAAAATTAGTAATTGGCTCTATGCGTTGCAAAAACATAGGATGACCTCTGAAATCAACTAAGGATATCTAACCATCAACATAATTATCTCACCTTATTATAAATTCATTCATCATACTAAACTGTGAGGCTTCTGAGTGAATTAATCTTTTCGGCAGTAAATATATGATGCTACAAGTATAGTGTTTGTTAGATAGAGTAGTATCATAAATTTAGTTAGTGGTAGTCGTATAATGAATTCAATTGTTCCTCGATTTTTGAAATATACAAGGTGTGTGTCAAAAGTTTCCGAACTTTTCAAAAAGAAAAAAAACTACAAAATAGTTTGGAA